>WEIV01012581.1:25348-45325 GCA_013390005.1 Calyptomena viridis
GGAGAAAAGGTGGCTGTAAGATCTATCGGGCTTCTCACTCTTAAGCTCTGATTTTGAAAATAGTAATAAATGCTTAGTATTTTAAGTTGGAGCCTGTTTTGCCTGTAAAATAGCTAATGAGGAGGTTTTTTATGGTCCTTATCACAAACTTGTGAAACTTTTTCAGTCTTTCCTCTCCTCTGTCTGTTAGTAGGGAAGGGAGTGGGAGTGTGGATGTGTGTGTGAGTCCTTGGCATTTAGCCAGGGTCAAACCACCACAACAACCACAAAACATGGTAAAAAATGCAGGATCAGCTGGAAGGATTGTGTTCTAGACCAACAATGAAATATCATACCATATGGGCAACCCAAGGGTCTACATCAAATTATTAGTGACTGTTTCATAGTCATTTTATGGACAGAATAATATAACTATTGAGTGGCAATTAGTGCCTACAATCTGATGCCTACTGTAAAATGTAAGTTGAGCATGCCTTTCACCTCCTTAATTTGTGGTGAAATTGAAGCTGACCTTTTCTTTAGCTTCTTTTCCAAAACAAAGGACAACCTGAAGGAGGCCCAAAGAAAGCTGGACATTGGCATGTGGTGATAGAACAAGGGGTGGTGTTTTAAACTGAAAGTAGGTTTAGAGTAGATATTAGGAAAAAAATTTGCTGTGAGAGTGGTGAAGCACTGGAACAGAAAGTCTAGAGAGGTTGTGGCTGCCCCATCCCTCGAATTCAAAGCCAGGTTGGATGGGGCTTCAAGTAACCTGGTCTAAAGGAAGACGTCCCTGCTCATGACAGGGAGGTTAGAACTAGATGATCTTTAAGATACCTTCCTACCTAATCCATTCTAAGATTCTATGATGATTCTATGATTAGTGTCTTACTTCGTATGTCTATGCTTGTCTTCATGGTCTTTGAGTTTTTGGTGCCAGGTTTTGGTAGCGGGGGTGCTACAGGGGTGATTTCTGTGAGAAGCTGCCAGAAGCTTCCCACATGTCCTGCAGAGCCACAGGGGAGGGGAGGGGAGGGGAGGAGAACTTGGGAAAGAAAGAGCAGTGGGTGAAGGTGTTTTTAAGATTTATTTTACTTCTCATTCTCCTACTCTGATCCTGTTAGTGATAAATTTATTTAATATCCCCATTTGGAATCTGTTTTGTCCATGACAGTGATGGGTAATGGATCTCTCCTGGTCCTTATCTCAGCTCATAAATGCCTTGTTATATTTTCCCTCCTTTGTCCAGCTGCAGAAGCAGATGAGAGAGTGGCTTTAATGGTTATCTGAATCCAGGAAGATCAAACCACTACAAAGGGCTAGCAGTTTAGATGGGTCAGCTTTAGTTTAAAGCATATCAAAATAGCCCACTTATTTTATCAAAACTTCTGGAAAAGTGTAGTAACTTGAAAGCTGGTTTAGACATTTCTAAATGTCCGGGCAGTTTCTTGTTTTTTTCTGTTTTTTTTTCCTCTAACATATTAATTGGAGTTATACATGCTGACATGTTTTTCACATTCTGTATGTAAGAATTAGTAGGAGTTTTACTTACAAAAAGAATACAGGAAGAATTACATTTTTTCAAGTGCATAATTCATAGCAAAAACATCTTTCAAAGGTTAATATAATCAAACCAGAATATATTATTTATTGTCTTCTTTTAAGTCCATACAACATGTAGAAAGGGTTCAAGAGTTACTGAACAAAAATTCAATGGGAAGATTCATCACTGATTTGAAAGCTGTAGCATTGCATTGCCCAGCTGAAATATGGAAGACATGAGGCTATGGTCTGACAGCTGTACATCTTACTCTTCCCTAAGCAGTCCTCTCTCTTTATTAGGGGCAGATAGGCTGTGCAGGAAGCTGATGGCAAGTTCCCAGAGTCTGGAGCATGGCATAAACTGAAACCTGAACTGGCATAAAATTTAATGCTAAAACATGTTAATTTGTACCGTTCAAGTTGAGGACTCCCCCAATTTTAGGTTAACACTGCCTCCCATTTGAATGCAACCTTCAGAGCCATGGAGCTCTCATGGATCTCCCTGGGAGTTTCTCAGTCCAGAACCTGGAGACAGGGTGGTGGGTGCCACCATTCTCTTAGTTATGTGATCTGGCTAGAATTGAATGGCTTAGGTTATCAAGCCACTTAGACAAGCATATTGAGATCTTCTGGTAAATACCTCTGTAAGAGAATAGTTTTCACTCGATATATACTTTTCCAAAGAAAAACATTTATCTTGTCAAATGAATTAGAAAGCTTTCAAAAGACTGGTAATGTGAGTCTGAAGTCTGAAGGGTCATTTTTATTTTCATGTGTTGTTATCAAGCTTTTTACTCAATTTCTGAACAAGTTAGCAATACTATTCTTTATCATCACCGGCTTCACAACATTTCATAAAATTAGATGAATATTGAGATCCTTGTTTGCCAGAAAGCTGGATTTAGCTACTCAGAAACTATAATTTTCTCTTACATGTCTTTTAAAGAAATGTGTTACCCAGGGTATTAAAAACTGAGAAGTGAGAGTCCATGTGGAACTGCATCACAACCAATGAAGGATTTCAAACTAAAACATAATGAGACTACTCCAAGAATTCCTAAATTTAGTGAGTGATTTTACTCAAATACAGTAGTGCAAAATATTCCTGATAGAGAAGACACAAGCTTAGTGGATGAGGTAAAGGCTGTGGATGTAGAATACCTGGACTTCAGCAAAGCTTTTGATACTGTCTCCCACTCTATTCTCCTGGAATATCTGGGAGCCACAGCTTGAATAGGTGCACTCTTCACTGGGTCAAAACCTGTCTGGATGTCTGGGCCCAGAAAGCATGGCAGCAGATGGTGCCACATTCCGTTGGCAAATGATCACTACTGGGGTTCTCCAGGGCTCAATATTAGGGCCAGTCATGTTTAATGTTTTTATTAATGATCTGGATGAAGGGATTGAGTGTACCCTCAGTAAGTTAACAGCTAACGCCAAGTTTGGTAGGACTGTTGATCTGCTGGAGGGTAGGAAGATTCTGCAGAAAGCTCTGGACAGGCTGGACCTATGGGCTAAGGCTCGACAAAGCCAAATGCTGGGTCCTAAACTTCAGGCAAAATAACCCTGTACAGCACTACAGGCTGGGGCAAGAGTGGCTGGAAAGTGGGCAAGCGGGACCTGTGCGTGCTGATTGACAGCTGGTTGAAACTGAGTTGTGGAGGCTGGTGGTCAAGAAGGCCAGTGGCATTCTGGCTTTTATCAAGAATGGTGTGGCCAGCAGGACCAGGGAAGTAATTGTTCCTCCGTCCTCAACACTGGTGAGGTCATACCTCAAGTACTGTGTGCAGTTCTGGGCCCCTCATGACAAGAAAGACATTGAGGTGCTGGACCGAGTTCAGAGAAGGGCAACAAAGCTGGTGAAGTGTCTGGAGGGGAAGTCCTCTGAGGAGCAGCTGAGGGAGCTGGGATTGTTTAGCCATGAGAAAAGGGGGCTCAGGAGAGACCTTGTCACTCTCTAGAACTACCTGAAAGGAGGCTGTAGCCAGGCAACTATCAACAGGTCAAGAGTACTTAGCCTTGAGATGCTTCAGGAAAGGTTCGGGTTGGACATCAAGAGGAATTTCTTCAGGGAAAGGGTTATTAAACATTGAAATGGGCCACAAAGGGATGTGGTGGAATCACCATCTATGGAGTTGACAGGGTGGTGTTCAGTAGAGGATTAGACTTGATAATCTTGGACATCTTTTCCAGCCTAAATGGTTCACTCAGTGTGAGTGCTCTTTGACAAGGGATGTCTGAACAGACATGGATTTATCCTTCTTTGTTTACACCTTTCCTACCTGTTATTACTTTGCTACTTGCACTGCCTCCAGAAAATGGGATCTGGTTTGTTCTTGACCTACTTACCTTGGTTTTGCTTCCACCTTATTTGCTCAGGGGATGTTCTTTTTCTTGCAGTTACCTGTACTAATCATGCTCTGTTGTTTTCCTCTTGTGAATTTTACTAGTTAGGCTGCTTCTTAGCACTGCTTAAGAAAAAGTGTACAAGTTTTCTACCCCTTGGTAGAAAGCTTATTTAGAAAGCTTATTTAGAAAGCTCATTTGTTTGGTAGAAAGCAAATTTACCTTGGTGGTAAATTTCTCTTGTGAGTAAATATGTAGTGTTTTTACATGGTATTTGACTATTCTATCACAATGTAGTGATAGTAGTTGTACTACTATAACTCAGTTACACTTGTTTTCAAAGCAACTTAGTATTAATTATATTGGCGATGTTGAGAAATATACTTACATTTTTTAAGTTTCACAGGCCACTGCTTTGGTTGCCTTGTGAACAGCAACATCATGTTATTTATGATTACATAAAGAAAAATTGTATTTATGAGTGTCATCTATAATTGCAGGATACCCTTTCCACAAGATTTATTGTGAGGAGTTTAGGGCTTGTTTAACTTGGGAAGTCTTCCCTGTCTAGAAGAGGCAGGTTTCCCTGAGACAGATGTTTTTTTCCTCTGCGTTTCAGAGAAGCTCTCCCTGCTGTGAGAGAAAAATAAGTTGTACAGACATGTTTGAAGACCCCCACAGTGGAGGGGCCAGAGATGATAAAAGCCCTGAGAAGAACAGGGGTGTATCTTTCCCCAGGCGCTGTGTTTTTTAACACTGTTAGGTTTAGTGTTCTGTAAGTTTTGGTGTTCTCACCTTTGGAAAGAAACTTTTCTAAATCCATCCATTGCCTGGTATTTCTGGGGGTACATGCAGGTTGTTTATCTTCACAATCTCAATTTCAGCACACATTAGGTCTTATTTTTGTTTTTTTGCTGCTGGATGACAGAGATGTTCTAGCTACAAAACCTGCAATCTAACCAGTCAAACTGTCCTATTCTCTTTCTCCTGTAATTTTTTATTTCCATGTTTCTCTTGTCTGCAGTACAGATGCAGAAATATAGTGTAGCAGGTAATATTCCACTCCCCACTCCCACGATTCCATTTTATTCAGATAATCCTACATGTTAATCCCTTTTACACCCAAATAATCACGTGGCACAGTTAAAGAGATATTAAAAACATTCGCCTATTCCTTTACAGATTGTTACTGCTTGCTGTGGAAGAGTTTGAATGAAAGTGTGTTCTTAATCCATTTGAACCTGGATTCTCAAGGTCAGCATCAGCAATGAGTATTGCCATTTAAGTGAATGCTTAATGCTTATTGCCCAAGTAATCACCTCTTACCCACCACTGGATAAACTAACACATCACTATAAACCCCTCCTTGCTTTTGTGTTCTTGTATTACTGTTTTATTTGTTTTTCTGTACATTTGTAACTGATGAAACTGACACTGCACAATGTTGTGTCTCTGCTCCATGTGTCTTTGCAGACTGGTTTCTGATGCTTTGGATGGAGCTACTGTACAAAATAATAGTGAAATGAAGTTAATTTTAAGATTTTAAGTTCAATACATCTTGCAATATCTGGAATGGCAGGCTGAAAAGTTGGATTCTCTGATTCTTATCACTACGAACAACAACACTACTGACAGTCACAGTGCATATATCTGGTAATTTCAATGTAGTCTGTCACTATAGGAAGAAGTCTATTCCTCCTATTGTTTTAAATAAATACAGTAAGAACAAACGTCTCAAAGAAAACTTATGTAAGCAAAACTGCTGTTCATATCTGTTATTTTCATTCAGATTTTTATCAAAGTTGCATCATCTGTTGTGTTTGGCTGTCACCCTGATTCTCAAATGTAATTTTGTCATTGCAAATGTCTATTTATTAATGGTCAATCACATAAAATTTTACCACATTGTGTTTCAGGTATCATGACTTGACCAATAAGTCTTAGTCTTAGTCTGAAGATATGTTATAAATAATAATTATGAGAAAGATAATTTAACAAAATGGAAATACATCTGGAAGGTGCTGTGTGGGGCTTGGTTAGAATTAAACAAATAATTTGGATCCAAGTGTCTGTTTTGTCTCAAATTACTCTTGAAATATTGCATCAACTGAATTTCGTTAGTAGGATGTAGAAGGGTGCATTCAGGTGGTTTAGAAAAATCTCCAGTAGTCTTGTATACTTAAAATTAAAGTCCAAATGAAAAAAAAAAGGACAGAAAAAGAGGATTAGAAAAAAGGAGATGACAAAATGAAGAGGAGGAATGTATTATTGCAATGCAAACCAAGTAAGATGCAGTTCTTTATGTCCAGATGCTCAGAAGCATGGGTGCAATAACTGTGAAATCTTGCGGAGAAATAACTGAAGAAATAAGTCCAGACAGTGTAGGAAGCACTTTTATGGCTGTCATGGTTTGACCACACATTTCAAAATTTTTCTTTTTACCAAAGGAATAGATGAATAACGCTGGGAGAGGGTGGGGGGAGGAGTGGGGAGCTGGGAACTTGTGGGAGCGAAGCCTGCGATGACTGCGCTTGGGTCCCGGGTGCGCACAGTCCGGTGCTGGCTGAGATCACCCTGGTCCTCTACGACCCTGACTGCCAGAGCAGCAAGGGCTGCTGCTGGCAGATGTTTCACATGGCCCTCACCTCCCCCCAGCGGCAGTGTCACACGGGGCCAACTTTGGCACAACTGCCTGCACTTCCCATGTTCACCATGCTCCCTTGTGCTCCCCCCATGGCAGGCACCCAGTCTGTACCAGCATTGTAACCCTGGAGGCGGGAAGTCTGCAATGGGCAGGGGCAGCCTGGCTGCACCATGCTGGATATCCATTCCCACTGCACCCTGGGGCTGCTGTTCGCTGCCTGCGTCGCTCTCCATGGCTGGGGCAGAGAAGCCCCTTTGCCCCCCATTTGCCCACAAGTCCACTACCTCCACTACCTCCTCCCCAGTCCTGCCACAGCATGTGGGCTGCTGGCAAGCAGAGGACAGCGGCACTGGGCACTGATGCTGCCTGCTGTGGCAGTGTCCGCCCTCATGCAGGAGGGGGACACAGTGGTGTGGAGCAGCTGCCCAGATGCCCTCACAGGCCATGGTGCCCTCACTGCCATGGGCTGACTCACTACAGTGGAGCCACCGTGGCAGAGCTGCAGCAGTGGCACTTGCCTGGCATGGGAGAGGGGCATGCTGCATGCCTACCCCCTGCCACATCTCGGCTCAGTCTTCCCCGTGCCTGGGTCGCTAGGTCCACCTCACTGACCCAGCCTGGGATAGCACTGGCTGTGGTCATTCCCCTGGTATGGACAGATAGCCCAGAAATGGGGCAGCCACCATGTTGGCCACATGGACATAAAGACAAAAAGATTCCTGCCAGCGGGAATGGGGTAGGGGCAGAGCAGAGACTTGGAACAGCAAATAGACATGCAGACCATGCCTCAGGAGGCAGGGAAAAGGGCAGAGCCAAGCAATTATGCATGCGCAAGCCACAGAGGACTCTGAGAGGGGATCCAGACTGTATAAAAGACTATGACCATCCTCCGCCTGCTCTCTCGGGACGGAATGGGGCTGAGAGAAGGACTTGTGCCACCATGCTTAATGCCACCACCATCTTCTGCTGAGACCTCCAAAGAGCCTCTGCCAGCAACCTGTGAACACTGGCCACCTCTACAGCTACCAGGGTCATGCCAGTAGCTGGCACCACCACTGCAGCAGCAGCTTCTCCTCATCTTTCTGGTTTGCTAACACCCTTGTTACATAAATATATATATATTGATTTACATAACATATGTTTTTTCCAATAAAAGTTTTCTACCTTTATACTCAACCTCATTAATCTTGTACCTTCTATAAGTCATCTCCTGTCTCTAAATGGTGACAATGGCCATTGCTGTTTGGATGCTTTAGTTCATGTTTGAGGTTTCTCAAGGATTCACTATGGGTTCAAACACATTAAAAATACAGGTAATCAAATGTCTTCACTTCATTTTGCTGTTTGCTCCTTAGTTTCTCCTTTGGTGCAGTTCCTATTCTTGCTTTCTGGTAATAAATAAAGGAATAATATGAGTAAATTAGAAAATAAAAACCAACTCCCTATTTAGGGACTCTAAGAAAATTTTCAAAACAGAAAAGGTAAGAGTATGATTTTTATCCTGAAATATAATATGGATCTGGTTTCACCGACAGTGTCAGTATCATCAATAGACAATGTTTTATAGTTACACAAAACCTTTCTCAAAAAAAAAAGAATTACAAGGGTCATGCCTGAAGTATCCTTTATGTCTGCTGAATGTTCACAGAGATGCCAGGAAAACAACCTCTTTCAGAAATATTATAAGATTTTTTAAAAATGTAAAATAAGATATTCTGCTTCTCTCTCTCTTTCCCCCTCCCCTCACACACTCAGAAGGGTGGAGAATATCCAATTAAAATTATCATTGAAACAGTGACAGGCACAAAAGCATTTGGTGATATTTGCAGAAAATGACTCTGACATTTTCAACTTGTTAAAATCAATGAAACAAGGAAAAGCGTTGTCAAACTGGGAGAAAATGAGCCTTTGAAGAACTGAATTTCTAAAATGTGATAAAATGTCTCTATTTGCTGTGACAATATGCTAAAAAGATAAAGCAATCTCCTTTGGACTTTCAAAAACTCTGTGTATATTGTCAGAAATTTACGGAGCTGAAGATCAGGAAAGAGCTATATCTCATCCAGTATTTCACTCCATGTTTCAGACACTTTCGGTTTCTCTCATTTACACTTCTAACTGACTCTATCACGTTTTTGCCCAAAGTGTAATTCTGTAAAGGTGCCAATTTGATCTGAATTTACCAGAAATGGAAGAAAATACATTTTCTTTGATAAATTGATTCCAGAGTTAATTGTCATTACATTATAAATTTTATTCTTCAATTCTAATTTGAATGCGTTGCCCTTAAACCATTGTTTTTCTGGTTGATCAAAAGCCTTTGGAAGCCCTATATATTCTTATTAGGAGAATAGTTACCCCTTTTTATCAATTACCAACAAGTGTCATTTTGATATAAGTGGACATATAAATGTTCTTCAAGATATTGAGAGCTTTCAAGAGTTTTGCATCCCTCCATTTCCTAAGTTTCTATTAACATGAAGCTACCCGAATAGTATCTCATTAGACAGAATGCCTTACTTGAAGGCAAGGTCTGTTCCTTAAGTCTATTATTCTTTTTCTTGTGGTACTTTTTACCACATCAGTTCATCTGGAGAACCTTGGGCTATTTTTAGAGTCACTATTTTTTATATCTTTTCTCTGCTTGTATATGTATTGCATACTGCACACTTAAGCAATAGAAACTTCATGTACACATTAATATCTTTTTTTGGTTTTCACTAACTGCCTATTGACCAAACTTTACTTTCTTCTTGAAAGTCAGAACTTTCTTGTCTATAATTCCAAAAAATTTCTGTGCCATACCGTTTTTCTTATTCTGTAGTTTTGTATTATCTTCTAAATAATTGATGAAAATTATAAAGTATGGTATCAAATTCTGTAGAAACATGCATTTGGTCACCACCAGTCCTTGCTGATTTCTCCCATGATACCTATCTTCCCTTCAGAGTTTGCAAAACACTTGCTTTATTGCCTGTCACTGAAGTGGGTGATTAGCTTCATGGCAGTGAAATATGTATCACAGTATTGTTACTGCTATCCACATATCTGAAAAAGAATTTGTTGCAGAAAAAGTCCTTAAGAGGTATCTGTAAAAGTTGTTGCATCACCCTTTTGAGAAGCTGAATGCCAAAAGCAAAAGCAGGGGGAAAAACTAAACTAAACAAGTCTAATGGAGATATTTCACATACTTTCCAAAAACATCTTCTCATAGTATATTCCTTATAGCTAGGAAATATTTTGTGTATTTCACTATTCCAATTAACTCTTGCAGGGGTGTTCGAAATAAGTCTGAAAATTTTATCATTCATATTTTGGAGCATGAGCAGTCAGTTGTAGGGACTAGAGATGCATATTGGAAGTCAAACACTTCTTTCTTCATCTCACAGAAAGTTAATTACAGTTTACAGTTAACGCACATTCTTTTGATGGATATTCTTAAGTTTTATCAATTTTTCAAACATTTCTGGTAATATATTAAACATTTCTCAGTACTTGTCATTTCTCTTTTTCACTGATTAGCCTAGGTGAACAGTATTTGGATTTTAAATCAACTTTGAATGACTAAATTTACATCTTCGCACCCTGTTCATGTGTCAGATTGTCCAGTGAAGCTTCTTTGAACAGGTCTGCTGCTGTGATGTTGATAACAGTAGCAATATTCCTTACTGTAGTATCAGAGCTTACAAATACAAACCAATAATTTTCAAGTGCTAAAGTTATTCTAGTCTGACACATTTTCTCTCCTCTTAGAGCCTTGCTTTTCTATTATACCCTTTTCATTTGACATGACTTTGCTGCAAGCATTCTTCTGCAACTATTGAACAATTTTCCCATCAGTCCTTCTGTTACTACAGAGCCCCAAACTGGTGTATTTTACTCTGGACGCTGGAAGCACTCTCACCTTTTTCTTTCATAATTTCTGTTATTACCTGAAATGCTTTCACTGTCTTTTTTTTTAAATTTTTATTTTGTTGATAGCTTGATAGATGGAAGCTCAGTTGAATGCCTGGTAGATAAGCTGCAGATTTCAACTGTCACTTGTATCTCCAAGGGTGTTTTTGTTCTCTGATTTAATTGTTCTCCATCTAAACCAGGATTCACACAAATACTGTTATGGTTTTTGTGTATCATGACCAATATCTGTTTNCTTTCTCACGACATATTTGTTTTTTTTTTTTTTTTTTTTTTTTTTATACTACTATAGGCTAACTTCCTCTAGCCCCTGAGATCCCGGACTTCAGGATGAGAAATGTTTGTGAAGGAAACAACTCCACAATGGAGACATATGATCACAGAATGATATACTATGAACATTAGTAAGATCTCTGTCAGAAACAGGATGAGCTTAAACAAATCTTTTACTTAAGAAGGAGACTCAATCCAGTTAGGCAGGTGATGTAAAAGGTTTTAAGAGGGAAATAGAATCAAAAAACCAAGCTGATTTCTCAAACCAGACATGAGGGATTGCTACCAGATGAGTCCTAATTGCCTTTGAGCTATGATGTAAACCTGTGTAGTCACCTTTACATATTAATAATATCAATAAAATGCCTGTACCTCCCACTGTTTTGCGGGTTTTTTTTTCTTGTGTATTTTTCAACTTCACAGCAGATCTGTGGTTTTAAGTTCATCACAGTAGCTGATTTTCACCTCCCGCAAAATAGCATTGTCTGATATGGGAGGGATGTCTGTATCTCTTAGGGGTACAGCATACTGGCAGAAGTTTTTGGGCCTTGCATGTTCTTCAGTTTCAAAGTAACTTAAAGTAGTTTTCATCATTTTCCCCTGTATATCCTAAGCAATTAACTTCTAAACATTGGAATAATTTTTACATGTCTAGCAATGCAGCTTTGTATGACAAAAGCCTTTATCACACTATTACACAGCTGAGACACACCATCATTACAAGTTTTGAAACCCCACCCGAGGTACCTCTCTATCTTTAGGAAAATAATTGTATTCATAAGTTTCATTTATAATATCTATACTTCTGTCTGATTTAGGAAACACTGAGTCAGAGCTACGTTAATGCAACCATTACAATTGTTATAGAAATGTATGGATGCAGAAAAAATAGAGTAATTAACATTTTAAAGCTCTATCAATGAAATTTTGTACTAAAATATGAGAAACAAAATCCCATAAAAAAGCTACTGCTGGAAGGCAGTACTCTTTGGGTATAAGAAAGATTAAAAATGCTATTTTTCTTACTTTGGTATACTGTTACCTAGTTGTTTCCTTTCCTTCTCCTCCAGGCACCCTATTGTTTGAGGAGAAATCAGTGAGATGCAAGTTTATCACCAAGGTAACAGCAAATATAGTCTGAATTCTTAGTCCAATTGCATGTTCAACACCTCTTCCATAAATCATTGAGTACTTGTCCTTGCACCAGAACAGAACAGGTTATGTTTTGCCTTATGTTTTGCCTGTATCATCCTGCAATAGGTATCAATTAGCAAACACATTCATTCGTTTGATATGAAATTAGTACTGTGTAGCTTAACAATCAATCTATGCTTGTTAGTTACTATCTATAACAATATTTAGGGATTTATCTAATGTTTTTGCATGTAGTAACTCAAATTTTAATTAAATCTAGTGTGGTAGAGAAGCCATGAGACTTTTTTCTCAGACCAGATTTTATATTTCCTCATATAATATTTTATTGCTCTTTTGGGATAATTATGTTGTCATTCATGGCTCAGGATTACCTGGTTTTAGTAATAGCCTTAATCAACTATTCCATAGAGAGCAACTTTGAAACTGAATTCTTAGAATTTAAAGGTAGGAGAAATGGATATATTGGTGTTGGAATTTTTAGTAAGTTACTGCAAAACGTCCAGTTCTACGATAAATGCTGCCCTAGAGAATCTGGATCACCTTTATCACACAGCAGGCAGATAAATTTTTCTAACGGTAAATACATATTCAACTTTTGTATTACATGTTTATGAATAAAGCTCTTCATGTTTGAAAGAGACACTATTACCATCACACTATTTTATGACATGTGAAACTGTGACAATGGAGAGATTAGATTTATCTACATTCACCCAGCAGATAGTGGCAAAAAACCAGGATCCGTACTAAGGATTAGATGCCTTATAGTATGACTTCACTTGCATAAAACAGTAAAAATGTTGCTATTTATGCAGACATAATGTCGTTTTGCTTCAAGTATGCTGACAGAAGCTGAATTGAAACATACGGGGTCAATGGGAGTTCAACTCCAAAGATCATTGGTTAGAGTTCATTTTTTCAATATCAGCAAAATATGGAGGTCTTTTGCCAGGTTGCAGTCAATATTTGTCTGTCAGCTTGCCTTTTAGGAAACACAGACAGACGGTATCAGGACTTTTTTATGTTGGTTTAGGCCATAGCACATTCAAATCCACTCATAAAGTCTGCAGGATGGTATTCACATAGGGTTAAAATTTATGCATTTATGATAGACTGGCGAAATTGTCACTTGCAAAGGAAGTATAAGGCCTTCATATTTTTTTCTGAGGTGGTTCAAGGGGGATCCATCTAGATCCATTTAAAGATGTTTTAGTTACACTACAAAGTCAGAAACAGTCAGGACTGAGGTTTTGTTGCTGTTATTAGTTCCACCAGGAAAAAGCACTTTTGAGGTAGCTTCAGTAAAGTCAAGACAAAAATTAGCAACCGAAATATGTCACAGTTCAGATTAATGTTACTCCAATATTTTTTTACATATTGCAGTCAAGTGTTATGAGGTATAATACTACTTTTGCAACCAGAACCTGAAAAATCAATATAAATATAATTTGTCTATGAAATTCTTCAAGATCAATCTAGTAATCTATTTCTATTCAACATAAATGATGTGATATTTGTGATTTCCTTGTCCTTTTCTCTGGACACTCCCCAGTTATTTCACCATGGAAAGAAACAGCAAATTCCAAAATATTCTGCTCATTTATTGGGTCTTGCATCAGATATATCCTCTTACAATAAATGTTTACCTAGGTCCCTTGCACTGTACATTTGGGAGCTTGTTCATCTGGCAATATTTTTTAGATGACACTATCTTGATACTAAAGTTTCTTCAATTTTACTAGGTGTAGGTTTTTTTCTAAGTGTCTTTACTTCCCTTTCCTCAGTGAGAATCACCTTCTTTCCATACCTCCCTTCTAATTCTACTTCATTCAGTTCTTCCCTTTGTCTTTCATTTCCTAAGCCTAGGCCTTTTATTTACTGATTGATTTTTAAAAGTTCACATTTCTCACTCTTGGTAGTTTGGAAAGAACAACTTGTTAGCATTTAGTTTTAATTCGTAACCCAACTTCTACTGTTTTAATGACAGTCAAATAGTGAATGTTGAACTGAATTCACTTGACTTACTCACCTGTGGGCTGGGCTGCCTAAATAGCCTACATCGCCTTCTCAACTGTTCATCAAGCCTCCCAGGTTAGAAAGAATACTGCTGCACAAATGAGTCTGATTCATACAGTTTGGAAACCTAGGAAAGTCCTAGAAATTATAACTAGTTGTTAACAATGGCAACAAAACAGAGTTTCTGCATACCTTCTTTACCTCTGCTTTTATCAGCATACCTGGACACCAGATCATGAGATCAAGAAGCTACAACAATGCATATACAAACTCACCATCAGTGAAGGAAGGGCTAGTCTTCAGCTTCTTGCAACATCCCAACCCACATAAAACCATTGATCTGCACAGAGCTCACCTCAGGATGTTAAGAAAAGAGCTTGATCTTATTGCAAGGCCACTGTCTACAGCACCTGAAATGTTATGGAGATCAGGGGATGTTAGTAATGATTAGAAGAGG
Organism: Calyptomena viridis; assembly: GCA_013390005.1. Taxonomy (NCBI): domain Eukaryota; kingdom Metazoa; phylum Chordata; class Aves; order Passeriformes; family Eurylaimidae; genus Calyptomena; species Calyptomena viridis. Next base: position 39,676 of record WEIV01012581.1, read on the forward strand.
GCAAATGTCACATCCATCTACAAGAACACCCCAAAAGAGTATTCAGGAAATTACTGATTCATTAATTTAACTGCAGTCCCTGAGAAAGTAATGGCATGTGTTCTCCCAAAAACTTGCAATCAAAGTTAAGCAGGTGACGGAGAAACCAACACATATTTACCAAAAGGTGTTGTAGGTCACCTTCTACAACAAAACAATGTCTTGCACTGACAGGGGAAGAGCAGTGGATGTTTATCTGGACCCCAGCAAAGCGTCTGATGCACTTCACCACAGTCTTTTCTGGAAAATCAATCAGATTACAGATTAGGTATTTGGCCTACAACATGAGGGTGAATTCATAAAAACACCTCCAGCAAGTTTGCTGATGACACTAAAGTGGCTGGTGAAGTAGACACGTCGGAAGAATGAGCTGTCTTACAGATAGACCTGGACAAGCTGGAAGAGTGGGCTAATAAGAACTCCATAGTTTACCAAAGATAAGTGAAGAATCCCAGACCAGCGAAAAAATAGCCAAAGAGCCCAACACAAACTAGGAGCTGTGTGACTGTAGACTAGTATTCCTGAATGGAATGTGTGTCATGGTGTACAGACAGCTGAACATTAGTCAGTAGTGTGCCACTGCAATAACAAAGGCAAGTCAGATCCTGTGCTGCATTCACAGGAACATTATTAGCAGAAACATAGAAATGTTCATCCTACTCTACTCAGTGCTTTTCAGCACTGCAGAAAACTGCATCTGGAGTATTGTGTCCAGTTTTTCTTCTCATAATTCAGAAAAAATACAGAAAGACTGTAGGTCCAAGGGAAGGCCAAAAAAGATAATCAAAAGTCTATAAAACCTGTTCAACAAGGAAAGGCTGAAGGAAGGAGATCTTTCCTCCCTGAAGAATAAAAGGCTCAGGGGGAACCTCAACAGAGTATTCCAATACCTAAGTGACAGATAAAAAGAGGAACAAAGGCTGTCTCTTCACAACTAGCTGTGTGTAGAAAACAAGGGATGATATGTCTTGCCCTGGGAAAGGTTTAAACTCATCATAAGAAAGAAATTTTTTACGGTGAGGACAATCATTGTAAACTGAAACAACCTTCCCCAGTGTGTGGTAGATGCCCCATTTTTTAAGGTTTTTGAGATGCAAATACATCTTCAAGAATATGCTTCAAGATGCATGCTTGGTAGTCTCATACAAAAGAGTTCTATCAGATGACCTGGATTGTTCTATGATTCTATAGTTGTATGACTTTTGCCTGTCCCTTGGGCTAGAACCTACACATCAGCTATTTAAGAAGCATCAATGAATGGATGCAGCAGATTCACAGTTGAATTCTAAGAACAGGAATTGGGAAGTGGAAAGTAATGATGATGGGCTCTGTCTCAAACCAGTGCTCTTTAATATGTTTATCAATAACACTGTTAGATCAAGTGGACTCTTAGGAAATATTCAAAACATGAACCTGAGGGGTGTGGTTGATACAACTGAAGGAAGGGATGGCATCCATGGGAACCTGAACAAGTTTGAGAAGCGGATTCACAAGAACTTGTTGAAGTTCAACAATGCCAAGTACAAGATACTTCGCTTGTGTTGTGATGATGTCAGACATGAGTACAGTCTAAGAGAAGTTATTTAGAGCAGCCCCGCTAAGAAAGACTTGGGGGTTCTCATGAATGAAAAGCTGGACATGAGCCAGCACTGTGCGCTTGCAGATTAGGAAGCCCTGTGTATCCTGGACTGCATCAGAAGCAGCCTGGACAGCAGACTGGGAGAGGTGATTCTGCCCCTCTACTCTGCTTTCATGACACTACACCTGGAGTACTGCACCCAGATCTAGGGTTCTCAGCACAGGAAGGACATGAACTTGTTAAAAAATATCCAGAGGAAGGCCACAAAGATAATCAGAGGGATGGAACACCTCTCCTATGAAGACAGGCTGGGAGAGTTGGGTTGTTCAGCACAGAGGAAGCTGCAGGGAGACATCATTATGGCCTTTCAATACTTACAAGGAGCTTATAAAAAAGACAGAAAGTGACTTTTTACATTGGCAGATAGTGATAGGACAAGTGGGAAAATTTGTAAAGTGAAAGAGAAGTGGATTAGTTTAGATGTTAAGAAGAAATTTGTTGCTGTGAGGCTGGTGAGGTACTGAAACAAGTTGCCCACAGAAATTGTGGAGGCCCCATTCCTGGAAGTGTTCAAGGCCAGGTTGAATGGGCAAATACAGGGATTTTTAGACTGGATGATCCTTAAGGTCCTTTTCAAATCAAGCAATTCTATGATTCTATGACACTGTCTGAAATTCTTATACATGTGTGTGAGCATAATATAATCATACATTAAAAACAGGATTACAGAATTAGAGCTATGGTCAGTGTGGTACTCTTTGTATCTAGGTATTTAGAGAAGCTGATAATGCTTTAAGAAAGCAACAAAACCTGGAGCCTTAGCATTACATTTTAATTTTTAGGAGGTAAAATTACCCCAACAAAAACAAAAAAAAAGGCAAAACAAAAAAATACCAGACCCTGAAACAATTAAAAAAACCCAAACCCAACAACTAAGAATGTGAAATCTGAAATTTATTTATTTCTATGCTATATACACAAGACAGCTGGTCATACTGAGTGTAACTACTTTCCAAAAGTCTGTGAAAAAATACTGTAAAAGTCATGCTGAGGGTCTGACCTCCCATCTTATTTTTAAAATAGATTTTTTTAATCAAATTCATCTTTCCACTTTCTTTTTTTTTTTTTTTTTAATGTATCACCTAAATTTGAAACTCTGCATGGTTTGAAACTTTTCCTTGAGTACCTTTCAATACTTGCATTGCTGCTCGATTATTTCACAGTTAAAAGACTATGGTTCAGGTCACATTTTCATATTGCACATTAATTTTTTTTTTCTTTCTATTTCACTGAACCTAATCTCCATATAACTAAAACAAATGTGCATCCTTCTTATTTGTTCTGATGGGGTACAGAGAACAATGAAATGGTATTTACTATATGTCAAGAATTATGCCTTTGCAACTGGAGAAATGTTCACATTTTTATATCTCAGGATGTGTTATTTTACGTCAGGATTGTAATCTTGTTTAATTCTAACTACATTTTCTATAAAGTTACTAGGCTCCTGTATGGGGTCTATCCGAGCCCCAGCAGCCTTAGCAGTGCTAGGAGATAACACTCCACTGTTTTGACTGCTGTGAGGGAGAGGCAGAGAGGACACAAGCAGATCAGGTGACACAGACTGACGAAAGGGATATTCCAGACCATATGACATCAGCTCAGATATAAAAGAACAGCAGGGGTGGGGGCACGGGGTTGTCTCCGATGGCTGCCTGCTGAAGGGACAACCAACGTGTAGGGCTCTGCTTCTCAGGACACGAGCTGACCTCGTGGAATGGGAAGTAGAGATTAGATTCTCCTTTGCTTTGCTTCCCGCGCACGCAAATTTTTTCTTTTGCTTGTATTAAACTGCCTTGTCTTAACACCCACGAATTGCTGTCATCTTATTGGTAAAGGAAAGGGGTGAGAGACTGTCCAGGTACTTGGCACCCAGCCGGGGTCAGCCTGTCACACCCCCAATGGGTAAACTAGAGAGATGGTGCTCTGAAACCTTACTTCTATAACAAATAGACAATTTTCTCTTTTATTTAAAGGAACTGTGATCAGTTCTCCTGAAGAGACAAAAATTTAGCATGCTAGTACTTAAAGATCACAAAGAAAACTCTGTTTTCTTTGACCTTTTCCTTAAATGTCATCACACTGCTCTTTCTACAGCTATATTTCAAAAAGCAAGGTAGTGCTTAGGAAGATTTCTCACAATCCTTGGGGAAAATAACTTCCTCATATAACTACCTAGATTACAACTTTATTATTGTAGTTATTTTCTTGCTTATTGTTATAGTCACCATTGTAAGTGTTGTTATTTTATTATTATAGTTAATAAATATATAAGAATATTAATATAATATAATAAATATAATAAAATTAAATACATCTATAGAATTTTGTTGAAGAAATAATTTTTTTTGTCACAAAACATGAGCTAATATTTATAATAAGCTGTTAGATCAGTATATGGAAAATGTGCCTTGTTTCCTGTCTTTTTGTTTCCTGAAACTGGATGGAAATCCTTTGATTCCAAACCTGGAAGAAAACACAACAGAGACTTTTTGTCTAGATAGATGCAAATTTTTCTTTCTCTTCTTTTTGCATTATATGAAGATAGGCATACATTTCAGAATGGAATGGGAAGATAAGCATTTGGAAACCATCTTTGGACAGTCTGGAACTGAGGGAGGGTGAAGGCAGACAGTATTAAAAAATATGCAAAATGTTGGACCTCCTTTTTTTGCTATTAACTGGATTTTTTTAGGAAACGTTCTGTAATGTACAAGGTACGGTCAAAAAATGTGAAGGTACGAAAACCAGATGTAATGCTTTTAATTTCTCACTTATCATTATTTCTCTTCCATATTGAGAATGTCTGTGAAATAAGACAGCAACACCCACATCCCTGTGAAATGCCACCATTCTGTCAGCACTCACACTGGATAATTAATTGATTACCTTTAGGGGTTGAGGTATGTTGTATAGGGGTGTTCCTGAAGACACATTTGACAAACACCTATGAAGAGATGCAGTGAAAGTATGAAATTTCATTTAAAAGAACAAGTTTTTCTGACCACTGTAACTCTTAAGCTTATGGTCAAAATTCTTGCTGTAAAAGATTATATTTAGAAAATAAAATAAAAACAATACAGGCTCGATTGCAGAGAGCCTGTGTTGATGGCATAAAGGTTTACACTAACATAGAGGTATGTCTTGGAGTGACTTTATAATGTATCATCTCATATCCTTATTTTATGCCAGAAAATTAATTTTATGCCTCTAAAACTNCTTCTTCCCTTTCTTTTGATTCGGTGGGGGAGGGTGAAATTGAAATTTGTATCAAACTTGTACAAAGTTGTAAGAAAAAAAGGTCAGATATGTCATGCTATCTTTAACTGTTATATTTGTCATAAGAAAGTATTAACAGTTGTTTTGCACAAGGATCAGAAGCAATAGAAAATTCATATATAAAATGTGTTGCTGAAAATACCCAGTTGTTCTCAGTTTCTTTTTGGAATATGGCTTGGAGTTTTTGGTAGATGTAACCACAAAAATTCTCCTTTATTAAGTACAACTGGATCAGTTTACAGCAGACAAGATATTTCGCTCTTCTCCTTAATTCCATCTAAGACAAATTCATGTTCTTTTGTGCACATTATAAAAATCTTCATTTTTCCTATGCCTTATCTGCATTTCAGATGTCTGTTCAGTGTTTTAGACAAAGTATTTCAGGGCAACATCAGTGTACAGAATAGGTATGAAGTACTCAACACTAGTTCATTTTTTTTAGAATAGACCAAACTCTTTACATCAAAGTGCACTGTACATGTCCGTAACTTATAATAACACTCACAGTACTTTCATATACCTCTATTTTACACACAGTTAAGCTTATTTAGAGGAATGGTTATGCAACTAACCTTTGCTATTAAGCAAGTCACTTGCCAAAACTGGAAGGGGAATGTAATCATTCTTCTGGAAAATGAGTGATTTTTCTTGTTCTTTCTTTTTCTTTTTTTTTTTCTTTTTTTAATTTTTAAA
>WEIV01012583.1:0-53902 GCA_013390005.1 Calyptomena viridis
TATATTTGTTTATATACTCACAGCCACAGTTATGGGTACTAGCTCTGGGCTGGTTCCTTTCCTCCTGTTATTTTAACATACATATTCTTCCACCTCTTCACGTTGGTCCTATAGGGTGAAAACACAATGCACAGTTGTAGGCAAACTTTGTCACATTTGCCTTCTTACATTTTGACAGTGCAACAATATAGGATAATCCTACAAATAACAACAATAACAATAACTACAAATAACAAATACTACCATTGCACCAACCTCACAGAGATCTGCCAGTCTCCTTTGCCCTCCACGCCAGGCCATGGTGAGTGACAGTAAGAGCATCCCACCCTTCCTCAATGAGATTACTCCCTAAAGTTTAAACCAACAATAAATAAACCTGTAATATTGACAATTAGGATTGCTATACAAACTCTGCAAAGTGACATGTATATACATGTCAGCAAGTCTGAGGATCTGTAATCCTTTAGCTGTTTTAAGATTGTTACACTTTCCTGAACTCAAAGATTAATGTCTATTCTACGTTTCTTCATTCAGTCCCGCTTTTTGAGATAGAGTTCATAAGATTGCCTATCAATCCATATATAAGTAACCAAAACAGTCCTCTGACCCCAAATGACAGGCAGACTATGGCACACTTCATCAGAAATTTTAAATTTAATATTTGCCCTTTTCTTTATTCTTTCATGCAACTTTTCCATAATCCCTGTTAACTTACTATTTTTTCTTCAGTTCCTACTCTTTTTGTTTTGGTTTGGGTTTTTTTTCCCCAAAAATTTGTGCTCTTTTCCCATCTCTCATATCGGTATTAGTGTCTCTTACTGAGTGGAGCTGAGCAGTCAAGATGAAGTGAAAATCTAGGGGTAACATTGTCCAAATGGATTTCAGGTAAAGCAAAACCATTTTAATGTCACTAATAGTAATATTGCATGGAATACACTCANAGTAATATTGCATGGAATACACTCACCATTAGAGAATTTTTTTTTACAAAAAAGAAAGTTCTCTTTGTGTTAAAAGCTACCTTTATGCTGGACTATGCTTTTAAGTGAATATTAAAATGTTAATACAATTTCACACAGATTTCAAAAAATACTAATATTCTTAATCATGTCACTTTTTTTTAAGCTGTGTAATAATTGACATTTTTCCTTCCTTACTTCATTTACTAAAAAAAGGTGTTACCATATCCAATACCAGTTTGTACTTGTATAGTATTTAAGTTGCAAGTTTATATTTCAATTTTCTGATCTCCTGCCAGGGATATTTCTTTCTTGGGATGTTTAATCAAGATGCTGAAGCCCCAGAGTTTTCAATGTGAATTACCATTATTTACAAAAATGCCTGATGTTCTGAACAAACCAAGGGGTTTGAGCAAGCACAGATCTCGGTCTACAAAACTAGAAATCTGTCAAAAGGTGGTCTGCTGTATGAACAGCAAATTAAAGAGACAAATACCAGTGTCTGGATTCCCAGTACCTTTTGCATCAAAAATAAACAGAAATTAAAAAATCACAGATTTGTTAGGGTTGAAAGAGACCTCTGGAGAACATCTAGTCCAACAACTTCAAATGTTGACTTCGTCTGCAAATTTGGATACCAAAATATTTTAATTAGGTACTCAAATATGGAATAAGATGATTGTTGGCAGAGATGCATTTTAGAGTTTGTTTGGAAGTTTTACACTCTGTTAGTAATTTGAAGAAAATGCCAGGGAAAATAATGACTAAAAAAGAAGACTGGCCTGTTGTAGAAACCAATTGTATTTCTTTGAGCCACAAAGAACCACTTGATCATCTGGGTTTGATGTTGTCATGACGTAAATCAGAAAGATACACATCTAAGGTACATCTAAACATGCCCCACATACATGTATTTTTGATGTCTGACTACATAATGCTTTGGGGGTTGAAATCTTATGGATCAATTTCACATTGAGTGAAGCCAAGGCAGAACCTTCTTAGTCCAACTGTTTCTGAAGCAACAAAGGGAGATTTAGAATTGATCTTCAGATTTTTTATTTTCACCCCACAAAAAAGAAGAAACCCCCCCATTAACAAAACTCTGCTCAAATGCATCTGTCTGCTTCCACTGAAATTCCTCCATCTCTCTCTTACAACCACAAAGTTCTCACAATCCCCTCTTCTCAAAACACAAGTTCAACATTAGCTATCAGGGTATTGCTTTCAGATGTAAGAAATTAGCTTTTTACAGCAAGAAAAGCCATTCACTGTTCCAACCTCCTCAGGGACATGGCAGAGTCCACATGGCTGGAGGTTTTCAAGGTGTAAGTAGACAGGGTGCTAGATAATTTCATCTTCCTTTCTCTTGAAAGATTGGACTAGATAATTGATCAAGGTCCTTTCCCTTCTAGAGTTTTATGTGAGTGTAGTGTAAATAGAAGATCTTAATTGTAAAACAGATTTAAATTAGAAAAATGTAAAGAAAGCCATCTGTAAGTTACATTTGCTTCAGAAGAAGGAAATTGTTGCACTTGACTAAATAGCACTCTGTTCCATACAGATATATTTGGGAGAATTACTTTTAGTGGGATTCATTCTTAAATACTTATACCATTTATTCAGGGGCTATTTTATCCTCAAATAAAACTAATGACAAAGGCCTGACCTAGAATTATTAAATTTGCACTCAGAAATAATTAGCTACATCTAATACTAAATTAGCTAGTAAGAGCATCCTTCTCATAATTTGTGTTTTAGAAATCACAGAAAACAGAGGAACAGTAGATAAGTAAAAAGACTTGAAAACATACTTCAAAGGAATTTTTTTGCAGTGGCACAATAGCTTTTTTCCACAGTATTTACTATGAAGCAACAGGCAAAAGAGGATTAAATATTTCAAGAATAACATGTTTTTAAGCTGCAAGTAGTAAATCACCTAGAACATGTATACCTGCAAGGAAAATTCTACCATACAACATAGTCACTGCAGATTATTGCTGCTGTGCTATTTCCAAATGTTCCTCTCCCAAAGGTAAGTGAAAAAAATAGTTCAAGATAGTGGCAGGCAGTGATTTGAAGCTAACTTTGTACTTTCATCTCCTTTTTCTCTACTCACCTTGTTTTCACTCAAAGTCAAATTTTCCTGGAAGAGAGTTAGTTCTTGCCTAGAAAACGTACTGTAAAAAGCTTTAAAATGGGTATGTCAGTCCATGATCATGAGCCAAGTCTAAGGAGAAAGAACAGAAAGCATCTCACAATCTCAAGTACTGTTAGTGTGCTTCTGAACCTATGCCAAGGTTATGACAAATGTCAGAAACCATACATAAAGTTCTTTTGATGTTGAAAAAAATATTTTGTGTCAAATGAGCTGGAAACAACAGTTATTTTGTTTTTCTCAGGTTACTACTTGTCTATGTCATTGTGTGATTTTGATATATGAGAAGGGAAAAAAAATTGTCTTTGAATAACATAGTGAGGGTCAGGACAAAACTACCACAGGTAAATATATATGAAAAAAAGCAGAAACAGAGATTATGGGATTTTTAAATTTGTACTTGAAATAAGTAGAGGGAAGCATTAAGAAGTCAGCATTTAAAAGCAACTGCCATGTTAATTAATATGAGAGTTATGGTTACCAGGGAAACCACAGCTCCCCTAACTTTTATTTATTTTTTTTCCCTACTGAAAATTCTTTTCTTTTTAGTAGCCTGAAAACTTAAGCATCTCTACTTGTGCAGACAGAGCACCTTGGAGCACTGCAGACTTCTTTAGGAATCCTGTATGATCAACATGGAGTTGTCAGACTCACTACATACACTTTTACCTTCTCAAGAGTTTACAATGTTAAAATGTTTTAAAAGCTACAGCTCCATATCTTTCTTTCCAACATTCATTGCATACTTCTAGCACTTGAAAGTCCCTAAAAACTTGTTCTCTCAAGAATTCTTGTCCCATTTCAAGACTAAAAGGGCGCATACTTCCATCTGAACAGTCACCCTTGAAATCATCAAGCAATGCAAAACTCTCTCCCTGTAGAGGTTAAACAAACCACCCAAGTTTGTTCAGTCCAAGCCTGGGAACAGAAACCAGGTCTTTTGCATGACTGCACGATGCACTACTGAAAGGTTACTGTGCTGACCTTTGGTCTTGGTCACAAAACATTACTGATAATCCCCATTTTGATTAATATTTTTTGTTTGGCTTCTGCTTTAAGGCTTGGCCTGCTGCTTATTTAAATAATCCTCAGGTATTCCTGACCTTGTACCCACCAGTGCCTGTTTTTACTGCTTGGTGAGGAAGAGTTATTACCCTAAATCTCAGAGGAGATACAATCTTCAGAGTTATCTTAGGCTGAAAAATGAATTGAATAGGCAAGCAGAGCAACTGCTACACTCCTTGGATGATTTGCAAAATAACCTGCAGAAATGCAGAAAATATATTATAGCTAGGAAAAACAAAGCGTGTCAGAGGGATGCAGAGAAGGGGCAGCACGAGCACAGTGGTCTCTTTCACTAAGATTTCCCAAAAGTAGCTTGGGAAAGGCCCAGTTTGGGGAGCTGAAGCTGGTGCACATGGATGAGGAATGCTGGAGTGGAATGAAGCTATGCTAATCATAAGGCTGTGAAATATGTACTGCCCAGCTGGACAGGGGAATCAGAGCACTGCTCTTAATGAGTTGAGTGCAAAGAGAAAAAATCTAGAATGAACATTTTTTGAGAATTTCACAACGAGCTGATATTTGCTAAAACTGATAGTCTTAAATTTCATCGTTTGACTAAATCACCTCAATAGTACCTTAATGCTCTGCTGATAATTACAGAAACATTTCAGACTCTTTTCAAAGGCCATTTTGAGGAAATGCTGGGGGGTTTGCTTGGTTTTTTTAAGAATCATACCGTAACCAGGATTATGATCTGAATACCTTTACAACTTCACATTCAGACAAAGAAATATAAACAAGAGCATATACATTAAAAAAATTTTTTCGAAGAGGTAAGAGAAAAAATATTGACAGCTGTCCTAAAGCATCAGAAATACACATGAACCAACAGCTGCCAAGAACTGCATAATGGTCATATGAGCTCATACATAAAAGTATGATCTCGAAGTCCATGCTGTATATCTACTTCCTTTAAATTAGCTGATATTAAGGACAGATTCCAGAGCTGAGAAAGCTTACCTAGTTTTAAAGAGTGTGCAACTCTGCACCAGAAGCTGTTTTGTTTCTTACCACCAGGCTGCTAGGTAAATTCTAATCTCACCATCAGTTATGAACAATTCTTATGACAATGTTGATTTTTAAAAAATTAGGTTATCTTCCAGCCTGTGGACATTTTCCTGTTGCATTCTGGGTTAATCCACGTGTACAGCTCACTTCTGTCAGAATGACAAAAAACAATTGATTTTGTTTCATGGTGTATTCTTATCAATGCTCTCCTCTGCTCTTAGCCAGTCTTTGACTGATAGGGTGTTAGAGGAAAGGTCCATTAATTGATTTGTAAATAATTACAGCTAAGTCTTCACTTTTGACTAGATATCAATAAAGGCCTATCCTTTTTTCACTGTTGAATGCTTTCAAATCAGCTTCAGTGTTCAACTTTGAGCTACAAAATTCATTAAAATCCTTAGATACTTTTAGAGGAGGACCCACCAGTAATGGCAGAGGCAAGAGTGTGTCAGCATTTCTCATGTACCACTAATAAGGATGGATTAGAGAGAAGCAAAATAAATAAACAAATAACATGCCTAAGGGCAAAAAAATAAAGGCAAAACAATTCTTTCTTAAAGTGAGATTTAATTTTCAGACCCAGTGGAATTCATCAGCTGTGGAGAGTTAAAAAAAGCATGTGCAGCACTTGGTACATGTATTCCTACACATGCAAAGCCTATGGGTTCATTACCTGTGAACACACACAGACACAGGTAGGCTGTCTGCCCATGCTTCCACCAATTTTTGAACCTTTTGACTGAATTCAGACACATTTGACAAAGGATCCAGAGTCTCAAAGCTAGTAAATTCCCACATACTTTGTAAAATTAAGCAGCTGGGTATGTGTGAGGGAGACATATTTAGTGCCCTGATGCAGCAGAAGTTTTCAGAAGTTTTGCAGCATTAGACACTTGAAAATTACACTCATATGGGGAAAAAAAGAGATAGCCAGGGAGATTAGAAAGTACACACATACCCTGTTTTGTAGGTCTCCAAGTGAGGGGAAAAAGTAGCAGTCAGAACTCGTGTCAAATCAGCAACTGTTCTCAGAAACACAGGTTTCCACTGGTTTTAACAGATCTGGGTTTAAGGTTCCCATGTTCTCCTTAGCATCTCATGCAGAACAGAAAACCCTACACACAAATATGAGTTTTCAGAGGAAAGTAGAAACTCAAGTCTGAAAAGTAGCTATAATACTTTAGCAACCTCTTCACAGGCTGTTAATATATTGAAGATATAATAAAAACACACTGAAGTTCTCACACACTCAAAGTACAAATACCACCAATTCAAGCAACAGTATTGTATTTTAAGACTGCATTTCAACCAGCCAGCACAAAGCAAGTTATATTTAATTCCTTGTACATAATGCCAACAAACAAGGTATAGAGCCATGTCAAGGAACTGCCTGTTCAGCATTCTAAAACAATTGACATAAAACCTTCTTTATTGCTGCTTTCCAGTGACAGTCACCTGCTTCACATTAACAAGCACATAAGCTTTCCACCTAGTTAATCAGAAGGGAAAGGTACTCCTACAACAATTATGTAAGTGTATTGTATTATTTTTGTTATTTACATCTGTTCCAGTTGTCAATCCATGTTTTATATTTGGCCAATATTTATGGGACTTTCAATTTTCCCTGCCTTCACTACCAACTTTCCAGAAAGGTTGAGCTGCAATGCACCTAACTAAAAAGGTGTGTGTCAGGACACCACCAGGTCCACATACAAATCAGGTTTTTGTGTTATAATATATGCCCAGCCAGCATATGTTTAGCATCACACATGTTGAGCCATTTCAGTTACATCCCCACTTGCTCACAGAGTAAAGGCATGAGTCACCATCACAGCACATTTGCCCTATGCCTTTTAAATAGGAATTCATTAAGCTAAGTGAAAAAAATCCCTCTCATACTCATCACAGAAAGCTGGAAAGTTCAAAGATTCCCAGTCTCATGGATGCAAGTGAGGCCATAGCTGGGGACAGCAAAATCACACTTCTCCAGGTTTGCCAAAAAATGGCCTGATCTGCTCACCCAGCCCATACTTGTTCAGCTACAGTGTCATCTATGGGCACCATTCTGGTACCAAGGGAAAAGTCCATAAAACACAGAGAAATATAAGCAAGCAGGGGGCTGCCAGTTACAGCCTGGTCACGTTACATGGCTCTTGTGCCTTTGTTCCAGCAGGAATCACTGGGTTGCTTCAGCAAGATTTGGAAAATGGTCTCATGTATTAAGTGGCTTCATTCCACCTGAAACAAATAATCTCACATTTGACATTATCCATGCACATAAGGAAGGTTTTCTAAGGAATATTCCATCACAAACAGTAGTACTGCCTCCTGCCCATGAAGAAAATTAACCTCTTCTCTAATGGATATTTTGTCCTAGACTCAGTCACAGTAGGATTCTCAGGTATTGTGAAGGACTTAATGGGACACCCAAATGTAACTTAGATAAACACACTACAAGGAAAGAAAAGCTAGCACTGTGTTTCAGTTAAAACCTCTCTAACCTCAGAATCTGTCTTTAAGCCACTTAGAGAAGCCTTTAAAATCTGATAATCGCTTAATAATATTTCACACTTGTTGCTCGACTTGAACCTCCGCTACAGCTTTTGTAAACCATTCTTGTTCCAGATGGCATGCAAAATAACTTATAAACAAAGTTCAGCAGGTTCATAGCAGCTGTTCCATTTCAGAACTTTGGCCACCCATACCATCAGCTCCTTCCTCTCATGGGGACTTCAAACAGCACCAGAGAACATGTTCAACATGCTCTCAGAAAGCAGCCAGCCAATTAGGGAGGGTTAGTCATTCAGACAACTCAATAGCATACTTGCAGTGTGCTCACACTGCCTTTTTCCTTTATTATTTTTTAAGTGCATGAACTTGGTTAAGGACAAGTAGTTAGAGATATCAGAGTTTAAAAAATACCCTTGTTCCTACAAAACAATCCTGGTTTGCTATAGCTCAAATGCTGAATATAATCTTACCAGCAGGAGTATACTGTAAATGCAAACATAACATCTTCCTGGGTCAGAATGGCTTTTTTTTTTACTGATTTAACTAAATATATGCTAAGTGTTAAAAGAAATACAGTATGTCAAAAAAAGGCCTTCTGTGTACCTGAGAGATTTCCATTGCAATTGCTGTTTCTTCCTGTCCTCTCCTCTTTCCTTACTGATGTTTACTTTGGCTCTATTTTTCTTGTGTCCCTATAAAACCTCCTTGTCCTGGATTGGCCTTTGGGGCACAGAGGAAAAAGGAAGAGATATTGCTTCACAGTGTCTTTAAAGGTCATGCAGTCTGAACTGGACAGAGACAAATTCAGAATCACTTTAAGCTTCTCTGACTATGGGCATGTCCACACAAACTATTCTGGAATCTGCACGATCACATTAAGGTTGCATTGAGCCAAACAAAATATACCTTGCCTGTCAACATAGCTGTTTAGCCCAGGCCCAATGTCCCATGAGTCACAGACATATGGTTTCCAGGAGGCTCAGGATAAATAGAGCAATATGGAGACATGACCTTAATACTAAATACGTCTGAAGTCTGAGAAGAGTGTCAGGGCATCAGTACATTCGATTGATCCAGGACAGCAGCCCTTGGTGTATCTCATCATTTCAGCTGGTGAGAAAGAGGCAACTTGTCTCCTGAGGAGCTGAGTCTGAGCTTGGTAAGCTTTTTATAAATTAGAGCTGATTTGAGCTCATTTGCTGGCCACTGCTGATAAGGTGCATCACGCTGTGGTCTGTGGATATGTCTTCTTGCTTTGCCTTACACCAGCATATTGAGCTTGAAAGGATGACCAAGAAGAATAAGGTGCTTATGGTGGAGGAGGCCACCTCTAGGCAAGAATGCACCTGAGGAAAGTGTTTCTTAAGAAACATTCAGCAGCCCACACCTAGTGTGGCAACAAACAAAGCCAATCTGACACCGAGATTTGTGTACCATCTCAGTAACCAATGGCCAGTTAATGCTGGATTCTTCTACAAGGCATTTCCCCTCCCACAAATCCTGTGGTTTCCACAACATATACAAATTTGTAGATATTAAAATTGCAGAGTCTTGCATTATGCTATTGTATAAACATAATTTGTATTGAGCTATTATATAAACACTGGTTAAGAAATAATTCGAGGTTTTTAATGGGTTTATGTCCTCCTCACAATTGCCAGGAAATATCAGCATGTGGAGGGGAAAAAAGGATTCCTTTAGTTTTGACACACAGCAGGTTTTTACGTAAAGCAGACAACTGAAATAAACCACAAGATGTCCAATATTTGCAAGGAGATTTTCAGTAAAACAAGAGTCTGACAGCTGTCTCAGTAGTGCCCAGGAACCTTAAAAAACCCCACAGGAAACAAGTTCTGCGAGCAACAGTAATTTCAGCAGCACACTGCAATAAAATAAGTTGCAGAAGCTGGAGGGCAACACAAGAAGGTAGAAGGTCCACAGAGGGAACCCAAACTGCAGAATTAAGAATTGCAGCTTGTGCATACAGCCTAAAGGTCTCTGTCCCCCTGTGGTGTGCTCACAAGGAGAGGTTGCCACTGAGGCTTTCCCACACCACATCAATAGCCAGCTGCAGCTTTGGACAATGGGGACAATTTGAAGTTGGACAAATTGAAAAAGTCAAAAGCTTCTCTGGCATACAGTCGCAGTTTAATGAATTGTATTTAACAGTCTTAGAATCCAGGGAGTAATTAATAAGACACAAATAAAGGAGTGGGGAAAAACAAACAAAAAACCACACAAACAAAGAACCAACAAAAACAAAAAATAAAACACAACAACACAAAAAAAAAAAAAAGAAAACACAACCAAAAAAGAAAAACCAAACAAACACACAAAAAAACCACCAAAAAGTAAGGAGGAGCAGAAGGAAATATTCCACAAACAAGCATAGCTCTGGAGCTCACTGAGCCCTGGAAATCTTTCTAATGGGACAACAAGGGCAACAGAATACATCATTGTCAGGTATGCTGGGATTTTCATGCTAATGGTGCTTGATAGGCATAACATTAAATTCCATTTCTCAGGTGCAAGCACTGTTTTAACCCTTTCCCCTGGAAATTTATTTTATTCAAAATGCAATTAAATCACAAAAGTGCAAAAGTGTCTAGGGGTAGGTAAAACACAAAGCATTCTAGATTAAAAAAAAAAAAGTCCATCTAGTAAGGAGTTACTTAAAACAAATCTGGTTGTTGACTAACATCATGTGTAGTAAGATCAAAACCAAAAATTCTGGAACTATCTAGGTAGTAATAAGAGTTAAATCCACATTCATGGGCCAGAAAAGTCAGGATTTTTAAGCACAAACGCCACTCTAATTTTAGGCCTGAACTTACGCTGATCAGCAAATTTTCAGTCTGACATCTAAAATTATGCAGAACACAATTTTACTGTCATAGTGAGGTGGTTTTGCCCCTTTTTTGCCTAAATAGAGACAGGCTGAATTCAACCTTTTGTACAGAACTAATTATGAAGGGGCAGAATTTTTTTGTTTTAAAGGAGGAAGAAAGAAAGGATCGAAGGTGGAAAATTATAACACAACCACCTTCCCAGCTCTGTAGCAGCCTTTGGCTGTCTGCTCCTCACTCCCCTGGGAGATGCCAGACACCACAGCCATCCTTGTCCTGAGTTTGCAAGGAGTTAACAAATACAACACAGAGTTATGGCACCAATGATAGTGAAAGAAGGTTCACTTAGGTTGTACTAAGCTCTGGCTGACCAGCATCTCCCATAGTAGAGCTCCACAGTTCTCACTTACCATGTGTTAAAACACTCCTTAGTCCTTTCAAACAATAAGGATAAGGCAGCAGAGCAGGAGAGCTCTCCCGTTGCTCGTAAGGCATGCAGCTGGAGGCAGACAGCTTGCAACCACAGAAACAGCTCGGGTAGCCAGTAAATCAATATTTGTGTGTTATTGTTCTCACATACATCCCATTTGCTGATCCAACACTTGTTCCCACAGACAGAGGATCAGAGTAGCCGTGGGCAGCCAGCAGGCAAGCACAGCCTGCTCCCCCTGGAGCCTGGCTCCTCACCCACGGCTGCCGTACAGGTGCACTGGCCTCAACGAGCAGGCAGAGATCTAGGACTTCTTTTAATTAATGAACAATACTTTTACATTAAAAGAAAAAAAAAGAACCTGGGGGCTGGGGGGCACACTTTCCTCCTTGGCAAAATACCATGGGTCTCTCTCCCCAGCATGCGGCAGCTGCTTTGCACGACTCCTTGTCCTATTTCTGAGCAAATTTGAGTACCATCTTGGTATGTGACTGGCACAGAAGTTCCCTTCTCTTACAGTGTGAGGAAAAGGCAACTAAGAGGAAACCAAGGACAGTTTCTGGTAGACACAAACAAGCAGTTCAATTCTGCTCTACTTCAGTCTAGCAGAAGTAGTCACCATTTTGGGATAGCAGCAACTCAGCTGATGTGAGAACATCAGAGATGGGCTGTATCCAAGGATGCTGAGAGAAATGGTTGCTGCCATAGTGCCTCTACTCTCTCATCTTGGAAAATCCATAGAGGCCAGCAGAGATATCCCACACCTGAAGAAAGACGAGCATTGCACCCACCTCCAGAAAAGGCTTAAAGGACAGTATACAGCACAGCCAGCTGTACACTCCACTTTGTGAGAAGCACATCTCTGAATAGATGGAGAAGCTGATTGGGAGGAGTCAGCATGGAACAACAAAGGATAAATCATGTCTGATCAACCTTATGGTTCTCTGTGGTGAAATGACTGGAACTGAGGACAGAGCAGTGGACATACGGCCTCAATAAAGATAAAGAGTTGAGGCATGAAGTAAATTGATCTTGGATGCTTGTTCTATTTAGCTTTTATATGTTTTCTATTTTATACTAAAAAACAGGTAGAAGGGTTGGTTAGCCTGCCTTGACCGAAGGAGTACAGCTTTTAATCATACAATCAGTACATCAGCACTCTTTCATTGTATGGTTACACAAAGTTAAGTCATGGATGTTATTATATTACGAAAAAAGAAAACAATGTACAAACATCTCATTCCCTTCTACATTCCCAGCTATATGTAATTTCCATACATAATAAAAGATCTTCGTGTGCTTAAAATCTGCACAAGATAAAACAAAGAGTCACACCAAGAAATTTATCTGGAATCCAGCCCATTAGAAAAGCTCATGTGAGGATTATCAGATTAGATCTGACAGAAGAATCTTCTAGAGAATGCATACATGGATGATCAACTTCTAGAAGCTTTTGTCAGCCCTGCAGTCAATTCCTCCTATAGGCCCAACATACCAGGCTTCTTTTCCTTCCTTATCTCACCCAACAAATGGATGTTATTAAACACACAATTTTTTTTCAGCGATGTACACAAACAGAAATACACACAGTTAATTAATACTGCAGTCATCTCTTTGATCTTCTAATGAAAACAAAATTTAAAAGTCATACTATTTCAGCCTAGAAGCTTAGAGTTAAAAAGCTTAGGAACCCATCCGGGACTTTGAATCCAGGAATCATTGGGCTGATGTCATTAAAAGAGCTGAATTAGACTTGTAATTATTCCCTTACTAGTTTTGCTGTCTATCTGAGAAAGACGACTATTCATTTCTGTCTTGAAAATTGGTTTACTTCAGTGAAAAAACAAAAGAGTTTGAGACAGCAAGAGCTTGGTTTTACTGTGCATCTGATAGAATACAAGAAAATAAAGTGTCAAGAGTGAACGACATCCCTGCCACTCAATAGGAGCCATATCTTCTATTTGCATTATGTGGAAGTTTCCTTGAGAACCCCAGGATAAATCAAGTCTCCACAGTTCAGGGTGGCTATGGCTGGCTATCCATTAGTTAGTGCAGTAGCACTTCATTAACATGCAAACGCCTGACAGTTATTGCACTTAAGTACATCTGCATATTTATAAACAACCATTCCAAACCACATCCTCATTGAAGGAAACTGTTTAATGACACTGAACTTAAAGTCTTTCTCATATCCGTTAAACAGTAACTTGCACATTCATATGGTATTTTTTAAAATACTTCTCGCATAGCTAGGTAAAAAAAAAAGTCTCAATCCACTTTTTCATTGTTTTATTTGTTCTCTTATTGCAATAAAATTTTCTCTTTATTTAACCCTATTTTTCTATTGAAAAGGAAAAATAACTCAAAAAGAATATGAACAATGTTTTAGAAACGGTAAACTTATGGCAATAACAACCAAACATCCAGTAAACCATATTTAATAGTTTATCCTCAACCTGTAAAATATTCAGTCACAGTATACAGCCTCCATATTTTCATGGCAATGGCTTGAGAAGGATCAGGCAAACAATGCACAAGAGTAAAAGTCGCCCCAAAAATCTACAGATTTAATTTCTTTGCCTGCAACAGTAACTCTGCACACCTCAAGATTACTTCTATTTGTCCTCCAGTGTCACATCATAGAAGGCACATAATATGCCCAGCATAGACACCTCTGCTTCTAGTAGAACACACTATCCAAAGCATCTGGAATTTTAGCATAGAATACCACAAATTTGGCCATGAACTCAGATTTCTCACAGATTTTCATGCAAACTATAGTTAGCAATTAAAGATTTTTAAAAAAAAACCAAACAAACCAACCCAGGATTTATTTTTAAATGTACAAAAACATGCCAAAAACAAGAGGTCATGAGCAGTTATTAATAACTTTATGTTTCACTGAACACTTTTTTTTTTTTTTAACAGCTTGAAGGCCAGTATATGAGCACATTAATGTAGAAAATAATGGGAGCACTTGAATTAAGTTAAGGGATACTTAAGAGGATTGTGTTCAATCATCCTAGGTAAGGGAAGTCATTTCTGATTCCCACACTTTTCTCCTTTAGCATAACAGAGTAGAAGTTGCATATCCTGTCTCAACCACCATTTAAGCTGTACTATCTTTTTATTTGGGGAGGAGGGGGAAAAAGAAAATAAAAATCACAGAATCATAAAATACCCTGAGTTA
This sequence comes from Calyptomena viridis, assembly GCA_013390005.1. Classification (NCBI taxonomy): domain Eukaryota; kingdom Metazoa; phylum Chordata; class Aves; order Passeriformes; family Eurylaimidae; genus Calyptomena; species Calyptomena viridis. The sequence goes on from WEIV01012583.1 coordinate 14,165, forward strand.
GAAGAGACCCACGAGGATCATCGAGTTCAACTCCTGCCCTGCACAGGACAACCCCAAAAATCATACCATGTGCCTGCAGGGCTTAGCCAAATGCTTTTTGAACTCTGTCAGGGTTGGTGCTGTGAACACTTCCCTGGGGAGCCTGTTCCAGTGCCCAGCCACCCTTGGGGTGAAGAACCTTTTCCTAGCATGTAACCAAATAAGTTACAATTTATATAAGTTAAAGTGATTTCATTTGAATCTGTGGGACTTTGTCCAGCTGAAAAGTGATTTATAAATTATATTTATATAATTCACACGCATACAAAGGTAAAATATAAAATATATTATCCCAAAGCATGCATTGTTCCTCTGGGATGTCAGTAATGTCTGGTATAGTATGATTCAGGATTATTTATTTTACCTTGGTGTACCAGTGCCAATATTTAACTTTGGGCCTTTTACCTTATTTCTGTCAGTCTAAGTAGCAACCAAACACAAAGTCTACACCTAGCCAGTCATGAAGCATCAAAGACACCTACATGGGCAGTTCATGCTCATGAACTGTAAAACTTGAATGCAATATTTAGTTACAGACAAAAGGTGAACTCAGCTGTACTTGCACATTTAAATAAAGGACAGAGCTGAAAGCCAAATGGCTTCTCTGTAGAGGCCTAATCTAGATGATCCCAGCTATATAGATGACATAAAAAGCTTTTTTCCATCTCCTGCTTCTGGCCCACTATCTACAGAAACAGTTTTAAGGATAACAGTGATGAGGAGAAACTGAAATATCTGAAATGTTAGCACAGAAATTCAAAGTGTTACATAAATACTACAGTAAAATACAGAAGCATAACCATTGCAAGTTTCATTTTGGTCATGCTTGGCTGTATATATATCACTGTATCAGAGTCAAGTATGTTCTCAGCTCTCTTTGGAATTTTATACGACACATCAAGGGAATAAGCAGTGAAATCCTAAAACAGAGAAGACACGTCATAACAACCACTAGTGCACAAGAAAAGAAATTAACCTACTAGGACAAAAATACAATAATTTAAGAAACTGAACTGAAGAATTCCTGTTGGATTTCTTGGGATTGGAGTTTTTTAGGTTAAGAAAATATGCAATAAAACCAGATATATCCAGTATGAACACAATTATAAAGAGCACTCATTAAAAACTAAATAGTTTACATTTACAGAACCTAAATTTGTCTGAATATTTCCCATTCTCAGTGTAAGAAATGCTACAGTAAAAACTACTGGAGCAATGCAGACACATATTTTCAATTACGCATTGGATGTTAAAGCTCAATTACATGATAATTCCATGTACAATTCACATTACATACTGTCATAATTTTTAAGATATAAGAAAAAAGTAAAGATAAAACCACTTTAGGAAAGGATGTTTGTGTTGGTTTTGTGTATCTAATATAAGCTTTCTGCTTTCTCCATGTTTTCTGGACTTCAATTAAACAAAAAGTTGGATGCACACAACTAGGACTACATTTCTTTGTTCCCATTACCTAAAATTTGGCCCCATTACAGCATGTAAAAATTGAAGGCAGTATTATAAAAATTCCTAAAACATTTTCATTCCTAAAACATATTCAGAAACATTTGTGTCACTTGAACTTAGTGAACCAGCCTTTAACGTCCAAACTTTTACAAAACATTAGCCTTAGAAGTCTTCAATTCATTTGTAATCTCTGAAAGTTTTACCCCCAGCCTAGTACTTTTTCTTCTGGTTTATCCTCCTATAAAAACAAAAGGACAAGTTCTATATTGAGCAAACACTTCAAAAAGGCAATAATAGAAAGTATGGTGGGATGACTTGTTTTATGAGCAACTGGTTTGAGTTTTTTGGTAGATAACAAGTTCAATCTCATGTTTGGAATTAGCCTTGTGTACCACTTGGGCACAATTTTCAGACATTATGGTACCAGTGATGATACAGCTGATCAAACACAGAGCTCACTGGGGGTAATATACTAATGACATATCATCAGGACAATTTAATCTTGTGGCAGCTTACTTTTATGATAAGACAAAGGGCTGGTTCTTCCACAGTTCTTTGATGATTCTTACCTTTCTACCTCAGCTTCCAAATGAGTGAAATGCTGCCTACATGAGATTTGGTATCGTGAGAAATCACAACTTCACATAAATGATGAACACAGAATACCAAAATAGTATCAGCAAAGTGGTTTGGCAGATACAATATCACAGCATGGATATCACCACCAAGTTTCTTCTCCTGTACCTTTGTGTGTGCTTACAACTGACCTCTCTCTCTGATAAATTAAAGAAAATAATGGAGCAAACAGACTGCAAAAGGATATCGCTCCATCTTGCAAATGGGACATACTGTCACTTCTGAGTCATGTCATGATATCTGTCCAGTATGGGGCAAAAAGTAAGGATTCTGAGTGAGCAGATTATTTGGAATACATTATGATTAAAACAACTCCTCATTGAGAAAGCCAGGTGGAGAAATGCTTGTCCCTTCTAACAGAGGCTGAGGTATATCTGCTCATTTCAAGCTTCATCACTTTGCTTCAAGCTGATACCAAGGCTTTGGAAGACAGATAAAGCTCAAGAAAAGCAAAATATTTACTCCAAAGAAAGACTCCTTAATGTCTTCCTTTGATCTTAAGTGTTACCCAAAGTTTAGGGTCTTTGAAAAGTATTATGAAAAATCATGACACCCCTATAGCAAAGGCTAGTTTGGAAGACCAGTGAGTGAGCAGTCTCATTTTAAAAACAAACTCTCACACAGTTTCAGAATAAGTTCTAGTTTGTTTCTGTTACTGAATATCCTAAAAAACAAAAAAAAAAAAAAAATGAAACCACAAAAACCCCCAAACAAACAACAAAACTAGCTTGCAATTATATAAGGCATAGGCAGGAATCTGAAATACAGAAGGCAGATCAGACACAAGACATATCTGTAAATCCTTCCATCAGAATGGAGAGCTCAGGACTCAACACAACCCAATCCAGGTTTCACAGCACAGCATCGTTCCTGCCAAAAACAGCTCTTGGTGTCCAGCGTGCTCTTACCAGGGTAGCACAGCTGATTACTGTCCACTACATGAAGAATATTTTGAACTTGGTAACAACATGCCATTTTGAAGAAAATCAGTTTAGTATACTTTCTCAGCCTTCTACAAAACTAATACTTCTAGCTAAACAGCACCCTCGATTAGCAAGTGGGTCAGATGCTTTTAGTTTCAAAGGCCCAGTTTCTAGCAAAATTAAACTATTTGGGCTGAAATTTTCCTTTCCTATAAACATAAACTTCAGTTTCCGCAAACAAATGAATTGAAGAATACACACTGTAAAATCCTGGTGGTCTTTCCTTTGGGAAGACTTAGAAGACACTTGCTTTGGATCAGGAACTGGCAACACTCCTGCTCTTTTTCTTTTTTTTTTAGCTCAGTCTTCTCAGATCTCCCTACCTGATGGAAAACCTAAATCTGATCACCTTGCAAAAATAACCAAAATTTCAATACATGAATTCTCCAAGTTTAGGCTGACATGGTATCCCTTGCAATAGCAACTAAAAAGCTGCTGTTATGTTATACACAATTACTCTGCTCCTCAATTGGTGAAGTACCACAGAGAATTGCAGGAAAGAATTAATTATTTTGCCCTCATATCAGGGCTGCAACAGCTTACAGTTAGTGCAATTTGCTCTTATACTGCATAAAGACAAAACAAAAACATCAAATAGCTTGTCAGTTTAAAGAGGGCTTTCTCTTTGAGGGAAGAGAGAGGTGAGAAGGGATGTTTATGTAAATGAGGCAGGGAAACTACAGAGAAAAAAGATGCAAGCATATAATTAAAATCTGTATCATAATGCCTTCATACATTGTACCCACTGAGATTACAGGACCAATATTATTCTAGCATCAAACTTTTCAGTGTTACATTCTACAACTTAATAACTTTCTCTTTAAAACGTGGGTTTCATGTGCAATCTCTACCACAGCACAATAAGCCTAAGACTATTCTTCAAACAAAGGTAGACTTTTATCAAAGAGAAAGTGAAAACTTCCTTTAAACTTGATCCCAGTTCTTTGATGTGATTCAAACAGTTGAATGTCTGAAGCCACACAGTTTCCTACCAGCTTGTACAAAACCAGTTGTTGTTCTGCACATTATGGTGTGATTTACAAGAGCTACATGGCCAGTTGTTTAAGACTGAGATTCACATTTGCGTTTGACCTTAGTGAATTTTGTAATTTTAAGGTGACATGTCTGAAGGTATTTAGTTCTGTATTCAAAGGCAGTAGGAAAAAAAGGGAAATGGTCCTCTGATATGGGGAAGGTATTTATTGTCCAAGCACTTTTTACTATGTTCTGGTTTACCAACAAAATCAGGAGTTTTGACTTGGTAAGAAAGAAGTTGCTTCAGGAAAAGCTGTATCTTTACTAAATCAAAACAGATTCAGACACTTGTCATTCTCCCAAACTGCAGATCATTATGAGGCCTAAGACAAGAAGCATAAGCTTAGCAATTTTTTCTTTTTTTTTTTGTTGTTTTTTTTTGTTTTGTTTTGTTTTTTAAAGACTCTGGCTGTCTCATATGTCAGACAGGCATGTGTATTATGCACATCCAGCAGGGGACAAAGATCAGAAATTTAAAGGAGCTGTTTGTGATTTTGGATGGGATGTGGCACACAGATGAAAGAGCAAACATTTTTCCCCTTGGTTTAATGCTAGCACTAGATTCCTAAATTAAGCCCAGCAGGAAACAAACATCCACCACAGATTTCAAAAGATATCTCACATCTTTGTATTAAAACGTGTTATTTTAAGAGTCCCAAATGCTGTGTCTGATTTTTTTTTTTTTAAGTCCAGAGCCAACATAGGAAGTGTTATTTGATTTACTTTAAAAAAACGTAGAAAATATCAGTGGACAATGGGATGTAAATTGCAGGAAGCCAAAGGAAAATTGAGGAGTAGGAGATAATGGGCCTGATGCTATTATCTATAAGAATACTAAGGCCACAGGCTTCAAAAAATTACTTTGATAACCTTGAGAGCTCGCTCAGACTAAAGAACAAAGTTAGCAGATTTTCCAGGGGGAGTGGAAGGACAACAGTCTAAATTTTTCTTTTCCAAATAGACTGGGGAGATGTTTCTGATATGTGCTTCTGATTTCCTTCTACACCAAATAACTACCACGTTGTATTCCAAAGGAGGGCAAAATTAGAAATCACCTCACACTTCCTCACACATTTCATGTGTGAGGTTCTTGACGAAAAGAACAAGAATTCTGGATCCATATGCCAATGCAGTAAAACATCCAACCCTGAAAATTCTTTTCTTCTAACACTCCAGCTTTCTTGATACAAAACCTAAAAGTACCAGGATAGGATTTTGCCCAGCTCAATCACAGTATACCAAGCTTTTATTTTGGAGTTTGCAGACATTCTTTTTTTCCCCTTCTTTCCCACTAACTTTGATGATGTTTTGGGATTAAAACAAGGAGCAGACAGTTCCCATGAGATGAAAGACATAACTGCAAAGAACACTTACTTAGAAGATTAAAAAAAAAAAAATCTCTTGGAGTTTGAGATGCTGTTATGTATTTATTTAAAGAAACACTCCCTTGAAGGGGCTTAGACTTCAATATTTTAAATAAGTTTCTGCTTTATCAACTCTAGTTGGAAATAAAATGCCTTTTTTTAATTGCCAAGCTTATGAAAATTATAACAATACATTCCCAAGTAGGCTAAACTTATTATTACAGGCAGAAAGAATAGCTCCAAGTTCTTCTGTAAACAGTGCCAGTAATAAAACCTAAGCTTCATTCTCTTTTACGGCCAATTATAACTCCCTGATTATAATTCCCAGCTACCCTTACCCTAGTAGTACCATTTCAAAAATGTTCCACACATCCCCCCTCCACCAGCTAACTGCCTGCTGGGCACAGAGGCAACCCCAGTGCTCAGGCAAAGCCAGAGCCATGGTTCAAGATGTTCAGCCAAGCTCTCAGGCCAAACAGAGTAGAGACTTGGTAGGCCCACACAACTCTTAGAAAGGACTAATTTATCTTCCTTTTCTAGCCAGTCCCTTATTTCATAATAATTTTGTTGCTTCCCCTTCCAGCCCTGCCCAAACCTCCTGCAACTGGCCAAGCAATGAAAGGTTATTGGGTGAAGGGATGAGGCAGAGGAGGTGTGGAGAGGGGAAAAAAAGAAAAGAGTCCTGTTTTCTTTGAGAAGCAAGCTAAAGACAGAAGTACTTTTGACAGCAGGCAGAATTCTGCACACATGAATGAGCTTTCTGAGACTCCTGGGTCAGCCAAGCACAAGGAGAAAGGAGACCTTTGGTTTCTGTTCCTAACACTACTTCTGCACGCAGTGTATGCCAAGCTGATTTATGTTTCCATTTGTGCAGGCCCAAAATAAGCACATAGCAACTTACATACATCTTTCACACTGTGGACAAGAGTAATTAATTAGCTATAACATCCTTTGAGATCTCTGTAAAAAATGCAAAATCTAACTCAGCAGTTTTTAACTCAGGGCCTGATTGGCATCAGAAGATTTGGCTGCATGCACTACTTCAGGTACCTACATTCACTACCTTCTGTCTTCAGGTTTCAGATCTAATCACAGGTTGTTTCCAATACCTTCAAAATTTTTGAAATCCACCTCTGGCTGTGAGGTTGAAGTGGTATTGGATTCGCTTATGCAATACTCTAAAAAAATACTGACAGGGACAGAATTAAACTTCACTAACATCCAAAACTCATCTCTTATAGAAGGCCAGTGAAACTACACTTAGAATTTCGTGGATGTATCAGCCTTCAGGTGTAATAACTTGGCCCATCTTTGAAAAACATTATTTCAACATTTGCAAGTTTTCTGTTCAATATGGAATAAGAAAAACTATATACTCTAAAGTAAAAAACCCAAAAATTGAGACTACTGTTCTTTGCGCTTCGAAATCTAAGAAATGAAGTTCCCTCCTTTCATTACATTTCTCAGCTTGGAAATGTACTTAAGGTTCATGTTTCTCCTCAATCCTAAAATGCAGAATTATCCTTTTATGTTTGATCCTGTATTTTAATCTAATCACTCAGCTATTACACAGGGCTTCTCCCCCAAAATTTGCCCTCATATTATGAAGTACCAGTGCTTTGTTAAATTGTTCCAGAAGCATCAAATACAGAATTGCTTTTAAAACATGATTTGGTTTTGGTTTTAAATAAGGCTGTGCCATAATTGCTATTTAACATTTTGAGTAATGGCATCACATTAGCATGGGCTGTGACTTGTCTCTTGGACATGTTTGCGCTCAGTGGGTTTGTATTTAAAATACTTAAAAATACAGTTAAAACACATTTAAAACTACAAACATGAATTGCAACTATATTCATGGAAATGCTGGTTTATTTTTCATGCTTCACTGTCAATAGTTTTGTCGTCACTGGAAGCAGTGAAATGCAAGAAGTTTGGTACAATTACCTCAGCATATTCAGTATTTTAAATTGATCAAATTACATGAATTGATTTTTAAAGATTCAACTTAAAGAAGTGGGAAGGAAATATCCAATAAAAAAAAAAATCCATTCTAGAGTGGAACTGATTATATGTTTTGGATGGCTTATGCTCTAGGAGTATAAAAAATTGCAGGTGAGTTTTGTTACTAGAGGAGCTATCATTCAGCCTGAATTATTGACATATTTTTGTGTCATGTAGCTGCAAATATCTCCCTCAGTTTTCTTTTTTATTCTCAAAATGTAAATATTCAGAGCTATCATTCAAAGGAAGGTCACAAGGTTGAAAACAGGAACAAGCTATTCCAGAACCTGGGATGCCATCAAAATTAAACTCTTATCTTGCAGCCAGTATACAGGAGAAAGTTTAACTCTCCTCTTCCATTAACTTGTCTTAAGATAATTTCATATCAAGATGTAAAATCTAAACTAAAAAATCTATCCAGAGACTGTTCCACAGTGCTCAGGGAGGGTGTTACACTCTTTGTTTGATACTTAAACACCAACGCCCAAAAGAATTCACTGAGTGGCAAGAAACTACAAAAACAGAATTAAAGAAGAGATTAGGATCCTCAAATACTATTAAAATCATTGTAAAGGCAGACATATTGAAAAAGTATGCAATTTTGGAAGTCTAATACACTTCACCATTGTTCCAAAATACACATTGTAACTAATACTGAAGGTCACTGAGAGAAAGAACAAAATAAAAGAAAAAAAACTATTTTATCTTTGTCTTCATTATTCTTTCATCATTTCATCACTAAGATACCACCCCTTAGGACATGACCACATTCTTTCCATAAGATGAGATTCCCTTTCAATACTCTGAATGAACAGTAATAATTGAACAAGTGATCACTAATTATTTGGCCTTACTCTTACTATCATTGTGAAGTTCCATGTCTTGTTTACCATGTAGTATTCAAAGCCTGATTTGAACAATGAATTATTCATTTGCTTGTGGGTTTTCCTACAGTGCTCTTCACAACCTGTGAATGCATTACAAACATTAAGTGATGCATTTTCACATCATTTTTGTGTGATGAAGTGAATGATATCACTGTATGCAACATTACAGAAGTAGGGGCATGGCAGGAGGATATTAAAGCATCTGTTAATTCCAAGTGCACAAATGGAGGTTTTCAGGGCCAAGTTTCTTCAAAATACTTACACTGGTCACACCATTTGAGTCAGTTTCAGGAACACACCTGATTATACCGAGACGTGGTCTCAGAACAGGCCCCTAGAAAAATGAGGAGGACAATCAGGATTCCTTGATCACACAAAAACATTTTTGTCTTAAACTATACTGTACGTAAGATGTGATGAGGCAAAATGTTCACAGTGGAAGGAAAAAAATTTTCAGAACAAGTTGTTACATTGCAGAGGTATAAAAGAAGATAAACAACAAAAATTCAGATACAAGAGCAGACACACCAAGGCACAATAAGGATTCATACCATGCTGCTTTTTCAGAGACCATCACATTTCAGAGGACATCTATTCTTCATTAAATATGGGGGAAACATAGCAACCAAGGATGAGAAAGCTGAGGTACTTAATGACTTCTTTGCCTCAGTCTTTAACAGCAAAACCACTTGATCTCAGGATACCCAGTCCCTTGAGCTTGAAGAGAGGGACAAGGAGCAGAAGGAAGCCCCCATAATCCAAGGGGAAATGATTGGTGAGCTGCTACACCACTTAGACACATTGAGTTCATGGGGTCAGATAGGATCCATCCAAGGGCACTGAAGGAACTGACAGAAGTGCTCATAAGCCACTTTCCATTATTTAACCAGCAGTCCTTGCTAACTGGACGTTAGCAAATGTGACACCCATCTAAAAGACAGGCCAGAAGGAGGATCCAGGGAACTACAGGCTTGTCAGCCTGACATTGATGCTGGGGAAGGTCATGCAACACGTACAGAACAACCGGAGGATCAGGCCCAGTCAGCATGGGTTTATGAAAGGCAGGTCCTGCTTGGCCAACCTGATCTCCTCCTGTCACAGGGTGACCTGCTTGGTGATTGAGGGAAAGGCTGCAGATGTTGTCTACCTGGACATTAGTAAAGCTTCTGACACTGTTTCCCACAGCGTTCTCTTGGAGAAACCAGATGCTTATGGGCTGGATGGGTGCACTGTTCACCATGTAAAAAACAGGATGGATGGCCAGGCCCAGAGAGTGGTAGTGAAGGGCCAGTCCTGTTTAATATCTTTATCAATGGTCTGGACAAGGGGATCAAGTGCACTCTCAATCAGTTGGCAAACAACACCAAACTGATTGGGTGAGGGTCTAGAACTGGGCAAGTATAGGAAGGCTCTACAGAGGGAGCTGGACAGATTGGATTGATGGGCTCAGGCCAGCTGTATGAGGTTCAACAAAATCCCAGGTCCTGCACTTGGGTCATAACAACCCCAGACAGCACTACAAGGTTTGGGGAGAGTGGCTGGAAAGCTGCCCCGCAGAAAAGGACCTGGGGCTGCTAGTTGACAGTGGCTGAACATGAGCTGCCAGGGTGGCCAAAAAGGCCAATGGCATCTTGGCTTGCATCAGAAATAGTGTGGCCAGCAGGACCAGGGCAGTGATCACCCCCCTCTGTACTCAGCACTGGTGAGTCTGTATCTTGAACCTGCTGTGTCTAGTTTTGGGCCCCTCACTACAAAAAAGACAGAGGTGCTGGAACATGTCTAGTGAAGAGCAATGAAGCTGTTGAAGGGTCTACAGAACAAGTCTGATGACAAGAGGCTAAGGGAGCTGGGAGTGTTTAGCCCAGAGAAAAGGAGGCTTAGAGGGATTTTATTGTTCTCTACAACTGCCTGAAAGGAAGATGTGGAGAGGTGAAATCAGTTTCTTCTCCCAAGAAAGATTTAACACAGAGCCAGGAGCGCACCAAGATAGAATGACATCAGACATTACAAACAGCTTTGGACTTTGTATGTTTAAACAATAGGGACCGTCTTTAATCTTTCCCTGTTAGATGTAATTCACTCTAACACATCTGACTTCATTAAATATAATGAAAAACCTCTATGTACTAGTTGTACGTATTTATACAGTTTCCACTATGACAACTTCTTCCACAGTTTCATCCTTTCCCCAGTGTCTAAACCTGACAAAATCACACATCCAGACCATCTGCCACCTTATTTAGCCTTCCAATAAATGGCTATACTTACACAGGGTTTACCTTTCATAAACAAAACCAGTTCCAAATGGTGTTAAACTTTCTTAAAGGGCAGACCTGGAGGGAAAGCTGCTGTGGTGGAAAAAATCCTTTCACAATGACTGTACTACAAAAATAAAGGGTTTTCAGCTTCCGTTTCAATATCCATGGTATTCCCATGAGAAATACAGCTGAATATAGCCTTACCATATGCAGGGCAACACACATATTGTGTTCAGCAGCTGTAACCCAACAGGCTGCTCATTAGAGTCCAACACTGATTTTTCAAAAGGAACCCAGAATCTGTTCCCAGTTCTGCACAAGTTCTCCTACAGACTGTGAACATGTTATTGAAAGGTGCCTTCTTACATGCCTTCAAAAATCTGATTTAGTTGCTGCAATGTAGTTCAAATTATACAGCACGGACAAGTGAGTTCATCCCTATACTCACACTTGCAGTGCCAGGTCTTTTTCATGGTTTTCCAGGCAGTCTGGGAAAGTCCCCTCTGAATGCAGTAATCTCCATGCATCACCTGCAAACTCAAACTCTCCTTTAGTCTTTGCAGGAGTCTCCAGACTCACTGCTCAGGAAAATGGGCTTCAACACTAACAGTAATTCCCAAGCTGCTACCACACCAGACACAGGCTACTTTGGTGTTGTGGCTCTGTGAGGAAGACTTTTGAAACCACCTGGAGTTTCTGTCACATAGCTGACAGTAACGTTGTCACACACTAGACATCAGTAACAGATGTACATACAATTTAAGCCTGAATCAAGGTCCGGTGGGAGGTTTTTTTCTCCCCATGGGAAAACCGGTCTAGGAGAAAAGGTTGTAAGGAATTCAGTGGGGAGGCACATAAGGCAGTCTCCTGGCATTTACGTGTTATCATTTTCTTGACTCCAATGCTTCCGCTTCTGTCAGTCACTGGTTTTAAAGAGATTGGGTTTAAAACTTACAAGCCAGCCACCAGAAAACACTGACACCAAACCTGACGGGAAAAGGAGACTATGCAAAAGAAAAACACCCACATGGTCATGTCTGCTCAGGACTTGAGCTAATAATGTCCAACTCTTAATAATTTGTATCACTCATAGTAACTGTGTCTTCATATAAAATGGTTTTTTTTCTCATTACGTATTACACTAAACTAAAAGATACTTTGGCTTAAGTAGATCAAAAAAATAAAATGTGCTTGGGGAAATAAATGTATCTCAGAAATTCAGTTCAGCCCAACTTTAATATAACACACAAGTCTGATTCCTCTACAAACTTTAGCCTTGTTAGGAGACTGGGGGAATACTTCAAACACTATTTGCTTCTGACTATTTCAGAAATGTTACCGGTGAGCAAGCCCAGGAAGAAATGAGGTCTGAGCATCTCCCACCCAGAAGAACAATGTAGAAGCTACAGTAGCAAAAGTGAGTTGAGGGTTTTACCACGAGACTGAGATCCCAAAAACTAAAGCCTCTGCTTCAGCTAGAGAGAGAAGAGAAAGGTGAAGCAGTTCTCAACTCAAGAGCCTAAGCTGGTAACACAAGAGTCACCAGTAGGTATTTTTAACTGGATCAAACAAGGGCACACACAAAAAGTATGTTAGCAAATACCAGTGCTATTGTAGCTGTCTATGAAACATTGATCAGTTTAGTACATTTAGACAAAAAATCTGCAGCACAGGCACTTCACGTAAATACAGTCAAGTAAAAACTGTTTGCATTTGTGCTGAAATCTGAATTTGCTGTTACTTCATGATCACCACAATATTTGTACACAAAAGAACTGCTTAAAAGAGTTCAAACATCTGCTATGCTGGGATAATTCATACCTGTCCTGCTATTACAGTATTTAAAAAAAAAATTTCTAATGTAGTCTTACTCTGACAGCACCATTCTTCCCATTTAAAACATATATATATATATATTCCCTTCAATATGAGTTTTATATATCTATGTTGCTTAGGCTATGGTTTATGTTACACCATTATATAACACAAATCACCTTTTGTTTATTGGGTTAACTAGATGATATAGGAATAAAAAAGGATAATTTCTTTTTCTCTACTTGATTTAAAAATCTATATTTGAAAAAAAACGAACAACACTGTAAGAAGGCAATTTATATACAGGCTATTAATTAAAAAATGTTATAGGCAGTTAAAATATTATATCTCATGTCTTTTAATAACCTACTTGGAAATGTCTTACCTAATATTATGTAAATAGATATATATCTCTTAAGCGTTCTGAGTCTGAATACAATACTTTTGGAACTGCATGGACACAAGTCCCAGGACTATTGGAGATTGAGTGCTACAGAAACTGTACTCTTTCCCTTCCCCTCTTCAGCTGCTAAAAGATCACTCTAATGGCTCCCTCAGGCTGGGTTCAAGGAGCAACAGCAACACACTACAGGAACGGCTGCAAAATTTGATACCTTCTTTTGTAGCCTATTTCCCTCTGGCCAAATTGCAGAGCTTTCCTATGAAGGGGTGAAGGGAACAAAAAAGAGACTTTTGTCTGCCTTATACACAATAACTAAAATGAATCACCATAGCCCCACAACAGAGAAAAACACCTCCCTGTCCTGTCACAGGTTGCTGTGGCCTTACTAAGCCCCTGGAGGAAGAAGCTTTTCATTATTGTGAATATACCAACACTGCTAACTCGTGAACACTCAAGACACACCAACAAAACAAAAATGAGATTAGTCTGAAGATCTTGTACTTTTAAAAAACATGTTTATGCATTTTCTCTATCTCCTGTCCTGAAGTTTTAACCCAAAATTCGGTCTTATTGTCAATTCTCCCACCTTCACCCCCACAAACTGTAATTGCTCAAAAGAACCTTCGCTTTTGGTAACAAGGGGCAACAAGATTTCACAGAATCATTCTTCTCCAGGAGCAAAGATCACAAATATCACCCCATCTCTAAAGGCTACAGTCCTGGACTGAAGCTGTATTAAGTGCTTGTGCAAAATACTCACTTCATATTTTAAATTAGATTTTTTTAAAAATCCAGCCAGTGACTGATCAGAAAAATACTGGAAGAATGCCAGGTGCTCTATTCAAAACACCTTGAAATGAACTGCACTATTGTCTATATTTGGAAACCATAAAAAAGTTGCAAAACTAAAACCATATACATGAAAAATATACACTCAGCCTTCATGGTTTTCAAAGGAAACCAGTACAGATAAACTGCAAGGATAACATATGGTTTGGATATGAATGTGATTCATATCTGTTACTGGTTAATTAGTTCAAACTTTACCCAGAGTGGAGTTTCGAAGATGCAGGGACATGTGTTAAATAGATGACCCATATTTTGGAATCCTGAACAGACCTAAAAGTCCCCAAATCCAACTGGCAGATCTTTCAGCCTTGTAGAAACACCATTCTCGGAACAATTCTCAGTGGATTAAGCATGAACAACACTGTCAGGGAAGCTGTGTCCTTACCTCCTTTCTCATGCCTTTAATCTTGTCTGAAGTTAGTCACAGTTACAAACAGTCTCAGTTCTGTGATTTGATGTCACAAGCTTGCTTAAGTCACACATACAGCCAAAGGCAGGAGACAAGTCATTGCAGTCTACAACCTCCTTGTGAGGGCAAGAGGAGGGACACACGCTCTCCCCTGTGGTGACCAGTGACAGGACCAGAGGAAATGGCCTGAAATTCTGTCAGGGGGGATTTAAGTTGGATATTAGAAAAAGGCCTTTCACCCAGAGGGTGACTGGGCACTGGAACAGTCTCACCAGGGAAGTGGTTGCAGCACCAAGCCTGACAGAATTCAAGAAGTATTTGGACAATACTCTCAGGCCCATGGTGTGACTCTTGGTGATGGTCCTGTGCAGGGCTAAGGGTTGGACTTGATGATCCTCATGGGCCGCTTCCAACTCAGAATATTCTGTGGTTCTGTGAAGATTATCTCTACATTTTTTGACCTACCTTTTATTTACACGCAGCAGTCACAATGAGCTTCATGTATACACATTTCAAAACCAGCAAACTGAATTTTGCCAAAGTAGTCTCCCCACTTTGTAGTGATTCATAAAATACTGGGTTTTTTTCAAAAATCAAGGCCTATCTACTTTGCCATCATTATGAAGGCAAAAACACTGTGCTAAAGCAAACTTCTGAAATGGTTGTATCCTAATGTTGGGAGCTATTTTTTATCTTAGCTAAGAAGTTAAAGTTAACATAAATGCATATTCAGCAGAGGACACACTTGCTACCTACTAACAGTATTGGCCTGCAATAAGAATTGTTGTAAGGTTAAAACTTTCCAGAATTCGATTTCTATTTTCAACATATGTAAAATAATAGCTATAAAATAGCAGTAAAACAGAAAGAAAATTGTGTATTATCATGATCACCTGGCATCTCCTTAAATCTTATTAGTACATGTCTCAACTTCAAAACACAAAAGGAAAAGTGTGAAAAGTACTTCATAATAACATCCAACATTTTTTGTTTAAATGATCTTAGGATTCTTCAGATATACTAATTTTGAAGCATGTTCTTTAACCCTAAGAAAACCTTCTATCAACTCTGTCAGTTGCTATTGATCATTGCTGAAACAACATGGGAAAAACAGAAGTTTCCAACACTTGGATCAGCAATCTGGAGAGCCAGCTATAGGACACTACATTTTATTGAACTCCTTTTACAAGAGTACAACATCTACGACTCAGAATTGCATCGAGGAATAACTGCAGAGGGTTTCAGAAAATTTTTATTTTTCAAGAAAAGGAAAATACCCCAAAACCTAAGAACAAAAATTGAGTCAGTCAAGAATTATTTTATTCCCTATTTTTTCATAGATGCAATACATACATTTTGGAAAGACATTTTAGTTCTCTTTCTTATCTGATTTCCTTTAATTTTCTTTTTTTTTAATATTCACTATTTTAAAGTAGTAATTCATATTGACATCAACACTCACCCTTTTTAAAGGAGGAAGCTACTTTCATCCCACAACTTTCCCTTGTGAAGTCCCCTAGCTGACTTATGAAATCCTGTTAAAATAAGAGGGCATTTAAATAAGACATAAATCAATAGAAGAAAAGATCACCTTCTTTCCTGCACAGGTGTCACTTCTATTTATTTTGAGTGCAAACCCCAGTGATCATAAATTCAGAATATTTATATTGCAACCCAATCCTCATGGCCAGTTGACAACTTCTATTTCTTTGTTAAGCAGAGCAAAACCCCTTATGGTTTGACATAAGGTCCTGACGGTTTTACAGGACTACAAGATTTCTCAGCAATAGGATGCTACCAGGCCTTGTAGTCTTGTGTTCCTCAAAACAAGCTGATGTGAACTCATCTTTCTGCTGTACTTCATAAAGTCAGATAATTCTGAGCATTCTGGTTCCTAAGAGATCTCCATCTGGATACCTGAATCACCTATGAAAAAGAAATATTTGAGTGCAGATAAAAACATCCACTTACATAACTGAGCCATAAGGAACCATGGTGCACCTCAACCAAGGAGAAGCATTACCTACCACTACCTTTCAATATAACACTCAGTAAGTGAGTGCCCTCCTATCAAGATCTTATTTTGCTGTGTTCATTGATTATGAAGACAAAATAGTGTTAGTAATAGGGAATTATAGGCACAGCATACAAATTAATTGGGAAAAAAACCCCAAACTTACATGTCTCCCAGATCTGAGCAGGTACGGGGAGGAACCAAGTTGCAGATGTACCTGACACACTGTAATACACTGGTAGATAGGCAGCCTGATGAGCAACAGGCTGGGGGGAACACAAAGTTCCAAGTCACAGCAGCCAGACAGGTGTACCTATAAACCTCTTAATGCTTCTTCTTACTGCTCCAGTCAAAAGCAAGAGAGATGTTTTGTCTCACATCATTCTTTGATCTGAATTGTGATAATCTATCATTTGCACAACTGAGTTATTTCCTTCCCTTCTCCTTGCTCCCTCCTTCACAGCAAATCCAATTGTTTCAATCCCATAACACATAACCCATCTCACTAGAAGGACACGTCTATGTGGATTCAATGTTTATTCAAAATCTCACCAGAACAAAGGTGTTGGAGTAACAGAATGGTTTCCTTTCTATACAGAAAGTGAAAAGACATACCAAGTATTAAAAGCTTATTGCAAATCTACTAACAACTAAATGGAATAAAATAATAATCACTAGTACTGGAAATTTTACCCTCATCCCAAAACAACGTATTTCTGCCAAAATCTTTCTGAATCTGAATGCTACTTGCTGAAGTATCATTAATATGCTTCCATCCAGTAGCACAGCAACTGAATCGTATCTGGTCTGCATGGAATTTTTTAAATTATGCACATATTTATCAGTCTTGTCCTACATGCATAAATCTACCTTTACAATTTCTGGAAAACACTGATAAACACTGCTCAGGAGACAAGAAATGTACAAAGAAAGAAGGAATGAATTTACACGGGAATTTACTGTGTCTGCAGGTCATACAAATGAACCCACTTTTTTCCCACAATTAAATCTATGGTGTTATCAAGACAATCAGTTTATTTTAAGACTGTCAACCCAATATATAAATTTCCTTTTGTGCTTGAAATGCCTTTATCAGATAAGATAGCTTTTGTTTAAACTGCTATTTTCAGCCTTTGCTTTGAGGGTTTTGGATATACACAGTGAAGTAACTTGAGATTTCCTACCCTGTTTTAAAATGTGTTTCTTCTGTCTGTTTGTATTTTGTAATTTCCTGTCAAATAACCTCACCATAACTAACTTTCCTTGCTCCAACCTACTACTTTTTTTTTTTTTAAAGCCATTCCCACTTCCTGAGGATGGTAATAAAACACTGATTACATTCGGCTGTTATCTGCCTTTTCTTCTTCCGCTTCCCCCCTCTCTCACTCCCTTTGTCAAAGCCAGCACTCAGGTTTCAGCTCTTCATGGACTGAGAAAGGCACATAAGGGAGAGGAAGCAAATCAGACTGCAGGAATCCAGATTCATTAGAGTTTATTGGGTCAATCACCAGCTGGACCAGAGCCAAACAATCAGGTTGCACAGCCCCTGAAGTCTGGATGCATTGCTCTCCTTCCAGAGCCAAGTGAACTCCATAGCAAGGCACACGTCGGCACCATGCCCTGCTGTCTGCTGTGGCCATGCGAGTGGAAGAGGAAAAGGAAAGCAGCAGTGTGCTGCTGCTTCAAATCATTTACAACTAACTGGAAAAAAAGTTCATTTAGCCAATTTCTTCTTCATTAAGCATGAAGCTGCTCATATTTCGAACTGAGTTCTCTCTTTGGTTTTTGCCAGTTCCTACCAACAATCCAGTTTGCTAAAATATCACCATACATGGCCTATAGAGTATTTAACCTTCATCAGAAATTCCTTAACCTCTTCTATGTGTGTTCAACTGCACATTCCTGTTTCAGCCAAGTTTAGTCCCCACTTACTGCGCTTTCAGTTTGTCCATCCTTATTGTTATTCACAAGACTTCAGCCGTACCTACATTCAGCATTTCTTCCTTTCCCTTGTCTATAAATTTGTTGCAAGCATAAAGCACTTGCTTCCTCTTTTCCAACTCTATGTTGGATCACATCCAGCCAGTTTCCTCTGTTTCCCTTCGAATGAAAGTGCTTTCACGCCAGTAATCCACCATCTCTTCCTGGGCAAATCTCCGTCCTACACCTTCTGGAACCCTTCTGGTTCTTTTGGTATTGCTGATCATCGTCCTTGCTCTGACATCTCATCCTCACTGAGTTATTAAATCAGTCACTATCTTCTGTCAATGATACTTCACTGTTCTGGGCAGTCCATCACTTTGATGGGCACTTTTGAAAGCTCTGCCACTGGCATGGTTTTCTTCCCAGTTTAACACAATTAGGTGATCTCTCCAGGTCTCACCTCTGCACTGGTGGTTCAGGTTCCATTTCAAGAGTAACAAAGCAGTTTAGAGTGATCTGAAAGGAACGTGTAGCAAAAGGCAAGAGAGGGGCATAGGCCTTAGATCAGATCAAGCAGCTTATGAAACCATGTCACCAGACACATATTTTCCCCTTCTAAGTCATCTCCTTTGCACTTAAATGTGTCATTCTAACTCCCAAATTCTCTATGTTTTGTCACAAACATAAATTAACTTGCCCTCACGGTAGATGCCTTCCCTACAAAACTTCCTCTTCTCCCTACAACTGATGCCAACTCTGAATTTCAATGCTTTCAACAGCAAATTTAAAATCACTTGTGATATTTCCTTCTCTTTTTCTGAGCAAAAGCTCAGTCCTACCCCTTTCAGTCACTTTTTTCCAGTCTAAGCAGCTTAAAGCTCTCATTCTGGACCTTATTCTAACCAGTCTGACAACATTCTCCCCTTGAGCGTCCCAAAAATGCCACTGCCTTCTGCCATGGCAGAAAAGGTACAACTGCTGAACTGTTGTTTAGAAAACAACAGCAGTCAGAAAACTGTTCAGTCAGAAAACCTCCAAGTGAACCCTTCAAGCAGCTTCCTAACATGGCATCACATTTAAAGTTCATTTCACAACCTCTTCTTCAACTTTCAGAAAAGGTTTGCACACTTTAAACCTTCCTGAGTTGGGGTAACGATACTCAAGAACTACAATGCCAAGCAGCATGACACCACAAAACTACTCCTGTTCCAGATACTTGAAACAATTAACCATAAAGCATGGATCCCAGAGGTGGACAAAGGGTGTTGAAGGATCTGCTAAAAATCCTTGCATTCATACCTTCAATTTTTCAGTGTGCGCTTTTAAAATTTAGATACTTCTATGCAATTCAGGAGCAGTGCCATGTCCAAGTTTTTCTTCCATCATATTTAGATTTTTCCCTCCTGAGGGTCACCACTCCTGTTTCTTCAGGGGGATGTGTGATGGGTTTGATTTTTTCACACAGAGGCCACATCTAAATTATGCTTAATCCCTGAACAAGAAGCAGCTTTACATCATAGCCCTCTTGCTGTTTGAAAGTTATTTTTGTGATTCAATGTACTTTTTCTATGTGTCTAAACAATATTTGTTAGCTTCCCATTCAGCCTGAAATATAGCAACTCTAACTTTCACCCTTTTTTGACAACTTATTCTCCTTCCTTGGGACACAAAATCCAGACTGCAGAGTACTTGCAAAAACTCCCAATTGTTGCATTGTTCAGGTCCCTGACCTCTCAGTATGCCAACTTCCTAGCAATCAAAGTTGGCCAAACTCACATTTTATATCTCTCAAAGACAAATTTTAATTAAGAGCATACTTTTAATCCTCCCTTCATTTTAATTAAGTGGATTCCTGATCACTTGATCTGAAGTAACTTTCAAAGTCTAGGTCTTCTATGACCTCATTATTGGCTGCTAAAACCAGAACAGATACAGTTTTATCCCGTACATTATTTCCTGTGTTTTTTGGGGGGATCGTGTGTTTCCATTTGGGGGGAGTTTAGTGATTTTTCACTTTGTTACACTCGTGGACAGTCTACTACCTTCTCTTTCTGTTCTTTCTGAACACAGCAAGTACTACATTTCCAGCAAGATTACTGGAATGCATCTATTGTTCTCTACAAAATGTGTCTTCAGAGGTAGTTTAGATTCTCCCTCCCTAATGACCTGGTATTTAAGGACCAGCCCGGTATATTTAAGTACAAACCTTTTTCTTGGTTCTAACTCACCACAACCAATTGCCTTGTCAGGTTCTACACAAACCTTTTACTAAATGTCCTCATGATCCAATGACTATCATTTCTATCACTTTTTTTTTCTTGCTCTGCTTCCATTATTCATTAATGTCTCTTTTTCCTTTCTGACTTCACACACACTAAATAAAGCCAGACATGAATATCGTATGACCATCTTCAGACCTTTTCTCATCATTTCTTGGCACATTCAGCTGCTGTAACAGGCTCAGCATCAAAGACTACTACCCCACACAATGATATAGACCATGTCTTAAGAAATACTCTAATTTCTTCAAAATAACCCAACAGAAGGGTAGCTCAAGCTTTCTTCCCATCTGTCCATCTCACTTACAAGTCTTCTCTAGGGATTGGGTTAATTCTGATCACCAGACTCCAAATTTTCTGCAGAAATCATGGCAATAATGTAGCTGAGAAAGAATCTGCATATCCTGATGTATTTTTCCTAAAAAAGAGTTCCACTTTAAAATGTAGCAAATAAGTGAGGGAGGTAGGTGTCATGAGCTGATGGAGAGCAAGAGTCGGTATCCAAAAATTGTATAAATTATGTATAGAATAGAGGTAGAGACTTAGGTGCTTCTAAAACAAAGTTGATTTTTGTTTAAGGCAGTGCAAAGTAAAGGGAAGTCTAGAAGAAATTAATACAGGTGGTATGTCTGGAAGACTTTTTGTAGAAGCAGTCTAAAGGGACAGTAACAGGATGAAAGAGCCCATGCCAAAACCAGAAAAACCAACAAGGCAAAGAGAGAATCATAAGGTGATGAGAGATGGGGTAAGAGCTTTAACAGTATACAGAGATGAGAAATGTCTTTTCTTCATACATCCACAAGTATCTGAAAACACCAGATACCTTTCTGTGAGATAAGCTGAAAGAAAAGACAAAATGAGTTTGATATTGATCAGAACTCTGATTGCAACATAAGTGTATTTTCCTCAGACAGGACTCAAGTACAAATATGTCTGAGTCATCAGAATAAAAGGCACAGACAGTAAAATAGTAGAAGTATTCCCACACTGAAAGCCATGTGTAGAATATCCTCCCAGACATACAGTGATAGAAGGAAACAAAGTGTAGGGAAAGTAAAACTGATTTAAAAATAAAAATCATGGTTACTGCTGAAGAAGGCTAACAGATTCACAGTAGTCCTTATATATTTAATAAAATATTCATATATCCACTTATATGACTTGTTTCCAAATCAGCAGCAGGCCACAATTTTTGCTACCATCCTACATAACAGATCTGACCATTTGAAACCTTTGAGACTTATTTCTTCCACATTACAATTTGACAGAGTTACACTAACTTATCAATATAAATATACCAATACCTGTGGACTCTGTCCAACTGAGTTCCCCACCGGGACACAGCTGCTAAATATTTCTTATATTTACAACTGGAAATAGTTTGTGTAATACCAGTTAGAATGATATTTACCAACAGCACAAACACAGAAGGATTCAGCACTTGCAGTCTGTAATGAAGCACAGTGTATCACAGCAGAGACATCAGCTCAGTGCCTAACTCCACTTGAAGAAAGACAGGATAATTTCACTTATTTTTAAAGAGGGAACCTCTGTAATTTCCACTAGAGTAAATCTATGAAGTTTAAATAAATTAAAAAAAAAAAAGCTGTAGATTATTTCACATCACCAGCTGTCAGCCAATAACCTGGATAATGAAAATATACTGTTTCCTGACTTCCTGCACAGTTTCTTGCAAACTTCAGAGTAGATGTTTCTCTTGTATTTGCGTGCACTCACTATGATTTCCTTTCTCTTTACTTCAAGAAAAATTTGTTTCTTTTACTCCATCTCCAGGAGATGACAAGAGAGATTAACCCTACCAGAGACATTGCATATGACCTCTTATGGGCACTGTTTGTCACAGAGATTCATTAGACTTGTGTTTCCTAAACTTACTTCAGTCAACAAATGAACTTTTAAGATGGATAACACTCACAGCATAGCTGCTTTAAACAAAACCACCCCACTATGTAAATAAGAAGTGATTAGAGAAATTCACTGCAGAAATCAGTCACATTAATCAGTTGGTTGTAAAGTATATTGATGTGCACCAATGAGAGCTGTCTAAACAATTTTGTTAACCTTTAGCAAAAGTGTGAAGGAATATGCTCCAAAATGGTTCAGTTTTAAATGGATAGGACATGCTCCTTTCAGAAGAACAGTTAAATTCAAAATTATTATTTTATTCAGATTTTTCTAGAAAAATTGGCCCCAAAAGAGTAATTTATAGTATAAGACTCTTTTCCACAAGTCCATTCCAGGTTGTGAACAGCAACAGCCCATGGCAGGACAAGGAGTGTTTATTCAAAGGCAGATTGTAGCTGGGGACTTGTGGGGTAAGAGTGATGCTAAGTCAATGTACAAAGAAAAATGAATCACCAGAAAACTTCTAAGGATTTCCTCCAGCATTGCTTTCCCTCCCATGTTACCACTAATATTTTTTTTTTCAGCCAGAATCTCTGAAGAGTTGCAGAATTATCTGTGAAATATGGAGCATTCCAGAAGGATCATGAGGATGATGGTCCAACAAAGGGCTGCCAGCAGGTCCCCCTCACATCCCAGGGCTGCAAGTCCATCCAACACTCACTGGTCTGCAACCCAGAGCTGCACCTCCACGAGCTGCCAAACGACTGTTTGGTACCTGTGCTTTCAGTGACTGTTGCCATCATCCTTAAGGCAGCAAGTGCACATGTGCCAGGCATGAAATCAATGCTGATAATAATCTGGGAAGGGATGGGATGGTTCAATGCCTGCAGCAGTGGCCATGCACACTTAAAAATAATGAACCTGAAACACCCTCCCTCCCCACAAGGCTAACTTAAAAATAATGCTTGAGAAATATATTCTTCCATTTTTTTGAAAGAAGTTTTTGATTCATATTTCCAGGTTTTCTTCCACAACCACCAGAAACACAAAACCCATTTAAAATGTAAGTAGCAAGAGAAGAGAAATCAAACAGTTTTCATCAGTTGTTTTCTTGTAAGAGTTACAGCTTTCAGAGGAACACTAATGTAGACACTAAAAATGTCACTCTCACACCTATCCTAATACATCTCATAATATCCAGAAGATCTGAAGTCAGCATCTTCAGAAGAAAACATTACAAGAATGAATCTTGGCCTATCCTTAGCTTAATTTTGCCCACACTGAACACAGTGGCCAATAAAGGCCTATTGTTTTGGGTGCTAGATACAACCACTAGAGCTTCTAAAACAGCATGTACATATTACATTAGACAGATTTAAGGAATTGTATGTTATTTTTCTTCATATTCATCAACTTCTAACAGTTATCAACCCCAGTCTACACAGGTAGGCCAAAATTAAGTTTGGAGTCAATGTTTCAGTAAGTTTGATTCAGATTTTAGAGAGTTACAATCCAAAAGGTACGTGATAAACACGACTTTGTTACAATAGCATCTCTCAATTATGCTCAGCAGGGATATTTGTTTAAGCTACAAAAGAATTTGGTATCAATCCCTCTCACTGAGTAAGCTGCACTTGATCTGCACAGCCAATGAATAATAAATCAATGCAAATTACACCGCTTTATCACTAACAACCATTTTCTGGTCAGCTACACCATAGAATACAGTCTCTCCCACAGGAGACAAATAACCCCTAGTGTCTTAAAATAGGAGTTATTTATAGCCTGCAGGGAAACAATTGGGCTCTAACATATAATTTGCACCACTGTTTATACTTGCAGTGAATTTGGCCCTTGAAATCTTTGGCTACAATGAAGGCACAAGCTACTTTCATCACTAATGCACGACTCTGCAAATTATTTTAATTTACATTTGAACATTTATCTGTTAGGCAGTTCCCCGTGCCCCACAAGTACCACCTTACACTTGACAACCAGGTCACTCATACACTGTTTCTTAACCATCTGTAGCTTTTCTGGGCAAAAATTTTTGACAGACGTTACAACTCTTTTAAGGTATAAATTATCAAAGATTACATCAGTAATGCAGACAACTTGAGAGGGGAAGGTTTATAACTCATGCTCTATTAGCACAGTATAAAGTCATTCTTCTTTCAAAAGATGGATGGGTTTAGCCCCTCAGAGGTGCCAGGCAGCTGCACAGATCTCAAGAAAGAGGCCTTGAGGGCACATTGAGGCCAGTCAGGGCCTCATCTTTTACCAAGAAGATGGATGCCCTTTGTGTAGCATCATTTTCACAAGCATCTATCTAGAGCTCATCATTGAGCACTAGAGGAAAACATCACATCAATGCAAGCCAAAGCTAACTTCACCTATTCAAAGCACTTATAAGAGCATGGAATAAAATAACCCACTACCATAACATCACACAGATCATCTACCGACAACGTTAGTGACAACAGCTCAATCCTGACACACAAACTTCAATCTGAAGTAAAATTCTCTCCTCATGCTTAGAATAACAGGCAGCTTTGATGGCACAACCAACAGCAGTTCCCTACTGAATTCAGGGACCAACCACATGGACACAAACAACATACAATGCATTGGATACCATTCAGCAGACAAGTCTTGCACAGGTAATGGCACATAAAGTGTTGTGAATGTTTGAGCCACACTAAGGACAACAAAAATGCTAAGCAGCTCCCCGTGGTGACAGCATACACAGAAAATGTGGGATGGAGGGAGGAGAAGGGAGAAAGACACCTGTGAGCTGCCTCTGAGCCCAGCAGCACCAACCTAGCTCTCCCACTACAGGAAAACTCTCCCACTGCAGGAAAACTCTCCCACTGCAGGAAAACCCCAGCATCCCGCTAGGCTGGGCAGCAAGTCCACCTCCCCAACAGTACCATACTAGTCTGTACTGGCCATGGTGCAAGGGTGGAAATAGCAGCAACTGGGAGCCCTGCTTGCAGTACCCCTTGCACCATTCCAAACTAAGCCAACTTCAGCTGCTGTGGGATCTGAGGTTATCAGGCAGAGATCTCTGCAAATAAAGAAATACAAACTGTCTGAGTCTGTTCAGACCCTGCTCTCTTTGTCACCAAGAAGCTTCTTTTAAGGCTGGCTTGACTTGCCCTGGAGGCTTCCCAGAGAGCTTTATAATAAAGATGATTGAAATGCAGACTATGTCAACAGACACTTCCTTTGAGAGAGGTAAACAGGAGGACAGCACCTTGTTCATCAAAAACAACCAGACCTACCTATAGGGCATACAGAGCCAGCCAAGATCCTTTGGGGTTTTCTCTTTCCTTTTAAAAAGAGAACAGTTATTAACTGTTTTCCCCCAAATTTAATATTAAAAGAAGAAAATGCTGGCAACACCCACAGTGGTGTTATGTCAGCTGCTTATGTCAGGTCAAATACAGTGCGACAGGAAGCAGGGGCTCCACATGAATACTACCACATCAACTTGGTGCCATTCTGCTCCTCTGTTCCAAACAATGCTCCACATCCAGACAGACCACATCCAGACTCAGCTTTCTGCCCAGCTTGCCCAAGAGAAAAGTGTCCTTGTAGAAAGGAAAAGGTAATTACACGCCAGATTGCACCTCTTTTGAGAATTCCTATGTGAGCAAGTCCTCCCACCACAGAAAGGAAATTAATTGGACATTATTCCTTGGTCTAGATGCAGTGGTGGGAACAACACAGTGT
Organism: Calyptomena viridis; assembly: GCA_013390005.1. Taxonomy (NCBI): domain Eukaryota; kingdom Metazoa; phylum Chordata; class Aves; order Passeriformes; family Eurylaimidae; genus Calyptomena; species Calyptomena viridis. The sequence goes on from WEIV01012583.1 coordinate 40,131, forward strand.
AGGACAGCAAATAAATATTTTCAGCCATGCTGCTTATAACAGCAAGCAGCAGACTGCAATATGGCACAGCACTTCAGTAGTCACTACAATAGCTAAAGTAAATGAACAGCAACTTAAATATAAAAACTGGAACCTGTTCAGAAAATTAGTCACTTTCCAAGTTTCTATTTCTCTAGTTTTAAGATAAGCAAAACTAATGCCTTTATTAAAATGCATATTTCTTAATCTTACCATCCTTGTTATCTAAGTTCCCAGTTTTTCCCTACTCTCAGATGAATGAAAATAATGCACCACAGCAAAAGCAGCAACAAGGCTGTTGTGAGCCTTGTTCAGCACCTTTCCCCATGCAATCCTAGTGGAAAGCAGGATATGACTAGACTCTCTTCAAATGTATATATAAGACAAATCTTAGTTCCTTCACTATGCAGCATTAGGAACATTTCCTCTTTAGCTATTCAGTAATTTTCCTGGTACAAAATGCCATAGGTAATGCCTTAGTAAGATGTATGGGGCACAAGGGCCAGGCTGCTGTAGCCAACTATACAAGAGAACCTTGTCTGCACTCACCAGTTTCTCTGTGCTTCTCTCAACACCAGGAAGTCTTGACACGACCAAAATTTATAGCAGTTACAGCTGCTAACTGCAAATTTTAATTAGAGCATATGCCTCTGGTGTAATGCAGTAATAAGGAGAACATGGGTGTCTCTGCTTTTTTCCTAAACATCTCTGCATGCAGGCAGGTAGAGACAGACCTGAGCTTGCTCTGCCTGTGCTCCAAGCTGGCTCCCAGTTGAAAGCTGTATATCACTTTGCAGGCACAGTATGTAGTGCACAAGCAAATAGGCTCTGCACTCAACATACCTAAGCTTGCCTAGATGACTGTGAACAGAAATGAAAATTGTGCCTCTGTAGCAGAGTAAGAAAAAAACAAACACTTTTTCTTTACATCTAACACTTGTTCACACTTGCCCTAACAAGCTTGCCAGTATTGTCCTTGTCTTCTTATAGAGGTATTTTTTTAGAGGGTTTTTGGCTTGGTGTTCATTATATTTAGGTCATTTGCAAGTATTAAGCTATCATCTGCACAGAGATGATAGCAAGTATAACAGAAGTAATATTCACAGAGGATAAACCATAGTGGGTAGTGGATTATAATAAGGAACCAGTGAAGCCTGGATGACCCTTATCAGAGTAAGCCAGCTCTTGCTAACACCTCTAAATTAGGGTTTACCACTTCTGTTTTACTCTAGCTATTTCAAAAAAAGAATCGCAGCAAAAAAAAAACCAAACAACAAAACACAAGCAGAGACATAAAAAACCCAGTGTAAAACCAAGAAAAGTGTCAATTGTTTTTATTAGGTGGTTTGCCAAGTGCCTAACCAGTCAACAGTCAAACCAGTAAAACAACATAACAAAATTGAAGTAATTCTTTGAAGACACTAGAAATTTTAAGTATTGAGCAGCCTGTATTTCTGCTGTCTGTCACTGATCTTCTTTTAACCTCTGCTCAGATGCTGTTATTGAAGAGAAAAGCAAGAAAAGGCCAGGAACAGCAGGGTTACCAGAAGCAGACTAAGTATGGGAAAACTGATTTCTCTCTAGCACCCCAGAACCACATGAAGGCATCCATCTTCAGGCAGGATGACAGACTTTTCTCCTTGCTGTTGTTTCACTAGCTGAGCAGGAGCCAGGTGATTTCCAGCTCCAGCCTGGGGATAAGCAGCCTTCCCTGCCCCTCCCACAGCTTTCCTATCCCCGCCAGGTTACTCTTCCCAGCAGAGGAGCTACCTAGCAGGAATTACTGACTCGAACCTCCAGCAGGATCCACCAAGTGCTTCTTCATCATTATCCCCCATCTCTGCAGCAGGACGTTTGTGGAAATGCTTTGGACAGTAAACTAGTCCCAGGCGCAGCCCAGCTGGCAGATGTCCTCCACTCTCAGTGAGGGTACTTGGTTGAGCAACACAATTTTGCTTCTATATTTGATTTCTGACACCCACCTGTACTGCAGAACACTAAAGGGGTGCCTTTGATCTCTCTTCACTTTCCTACTTTCGGACCCAAATTTAGCAAAGAGCACCCCATAACACATGGTATCAACTCATGGTTCTGAGCTGGTGTTACTGGTAGAGAGGAAAAGATCTAGAGACACATAGATGAACATCAGGGAGGAAGAACATGTATTACTTCACGAAATTCATCAGATAATATTAATTAATTCAGGAAACCCCCAGAACAAAAAAAGAAAGGAAAGAAAAAAAGAGCCTTTGCAATAAATGAAGGAGATAAGAGAATATAAGTCCTGGATACATTTTGCTCTTTTTCCCTTGGCAGCGAGACTGGGATAGAGCAGGTCAATCAATAATATCACGACTTTGCATGCTGTCAGGCTGCTGTTCAAAAAAACAAGACAGAATATGAATGTAACCTGATCTGAGAGAACCTTAATGCTGAAGTTTGTATGCCAGGTTTGTAATTACTAAGATCTCAGACCAGCCCTTGTTTCTGAGTACTGGCCTAGATTAGCAAGTCATCTGAAAGTTTACAGTAGGAAAACCATATGGATATATTCCTGTAGCTACATGTGTACAGTAATTATGGCATAGGTAAGCAATAACACATGCCCAAGGCATCATACTTGGTGAGGCACGAGGCTTACGTGCACATATATTATGACTTCAGACTTCAAAGTACCTTATTGCTCAGACAAAATAGGTAGCCTACTTCCTTGTAAAACACACGAGGATCTATTGCTACTAAAAACTTATAGATGCTGATATAACACCAGATTTAAAGTATGGGTACTAAAACTGTGAAAGGAGGAAGAAGCGTCTTAAAATATTTTCCTATATTGTTTCACAGTGAATGCACTTTAAAGTAGCAGGCAAAACTAAACATCACTTAACTTTAAAAAATGCCCTTTTCATGTCAATGCCCGAAGTCTGGTTGCTTTACAGGCTTATGCTCCCCTCTGAGAAACCAGGTCCTTTCTAATACATTATCTACTCGATTGCCTTCAGACTTCTTGTCAATCGAGAAATCCCATCACAATCAAGTGATCAACAGCTGTGGGCTGACATTGGTGCATGACAATTTATGACAAAAATCAATAGTGTTTCCCAATTACATGGCTTTTCAAAATAAGACCACATTCTACAACAATATGTTTTTCTGAAAATTGGTTTCTAAATGAATAGCACCAACTTCAAAGCAAATGTTTTTGTGAAGGCTGTTATAACATTCAAGTTCTTACATGATCTTCAGGGCTGCAGAGTGACCTAGGAGGCAGCCATAATGAGACACAGACAGTGAATAAAGCACTGATTTAATTATGTTGTTTGATATATGATGACCTCATCCACTGCTGTTTATACTACTACAGTGCTTGAAATACTCTATCGACATATGAGAAGGCACAGTCTTCAGCCTGAACAGCTTACAGTCTCCCAAGACAGAAACCAGATGAAGGGTGTTGTTTTCCTGTAGCTTATAGTAGGTTTCGAAGTTTTGCTCATTTCTATTAGGCCTTAAACATGCACTGAATGCTGGAGAGCAGGTTGCTGAGCAAGTACTCTAAGCTTGCTGGACAAAATATCCACTCCTTTGATGACAGAAGAGGATTTCCAAAGTCTCTCTTCTATTATACAATAAACTATGGCAAGAAGCAAACATTGGTGGGGTCAAGAGAAGCTATAGCTGTTTACGCCATCTCCACCAAATTCCTTGAGTTATGGAGATGCCTCATGCTCCAGCATGAGCTTTGACCCAGTGTTGCCTTCTGCTACAAAAAAGGGAAGGAGTCAGTGCAGTTTGCTAGATCTTCCACCAAGGCAACAGTGCCTTCTCCTGCCAGAAAATTACCTATCAGGGCTCAGACTTTGGTAAAATATACATGTATGTCTTATTGTGCACTCCTGATTAAGATTCCTTGAAAAATATGCAGTAAACTCTTTACAGTGTTAATGCCATGAAAATCTCCGTGAGGAAATGAGTAGTTCTTTATTCAGTGCACCATCTGCCAACCAGGCAGTAAATAAAGCCATACAAGAAATGGTGAGAAACAAAACAATCAACAACCTACCCACTCATTAAGTATTAGCCATGCTGTGTGCTGAACAATATGCAGGCCTTGGGGGGTGAGGGGGGAAGGGGGAAGCACACAATCCTCTAATTAAAGGCAATCAAAATTAATATTTACCAAGAGGATGAATGAGTAACTTTAGCTGTAGAATTTTCTAGCCTCTGATTGCTTGGTTTTGCAACCTTGAAGTTCAGCCCTGTTCAGTAATCTAAATACCTCACTTAAGGCATTATTTATCTTGTTTTACTTCTATATAGAGGAAAGCCCATGAAACACATGAAGGTGACAATTTCCCCTAATTATGTACATGCACACGTACAAGGACCATTGTTTTCACTGTCACCCATCACAACAACCAGACAAAAAGACAGGTTAAAGAAGAGGTATCCCAGCTGTATTTGGTTTTAAGGTCATTCTGGAATAACAGCAGGTATTTAGTACACCCCCTCTCTTATAGTGAGCTTTCTCAGTAACACTAGATTTTTAAAACCTGTATTTAAAATAAAATCCAAGGAATCCTGCTTGAAAAGATAAAAGTTCAAAAGAGTATCAATTAAATACAATATTAGCAAAGAAAAACGTGTATACACACACACATATGTGTATATGGAAGCCTTTAAAATGGTACAGAGAACTTAACCAATGAGAAAACATTTGTCCAGCAGAGTTGAAAAATAGTTGAGAGACAGTAACAGTAACGTATTTTCTTTTTTTTTTTTTCAGACTCTGGTACTAATTCAGTTAATATCACTTTGCATGATCTCATACCAGGATAGGAGCCAAAAGTTTCACTTCAAATCTTTGCAGTTATCAGATCTGGAAAACTTTTCAATCACTTAAGTTTGAGAAATATTAAAAAAAAAAAAAAAAAAACAACAAAACAAAAAACCCCACAGAGATAAAAGGCCAGAGGCTTGAAACATTTATCACTTCATCATACTCTTCCATTTGATGCTAGGTCAGCATCTTTACAGATACAATGAAATGTTTGCTTTACCTACATTTTAAGATATTTTGAAAAAGAAATTAATGAATGTACAGGGTTAGAAACAGATACTGAGGAACAAGGCCTGGCAATTGATATGGATCATCAGCAGCACCTCCCTTATCACTCTCAGGGGCCTGGGAAACCAGGACAAGCTCACAAAGCCCTCAGACTGACCCAAAGGCTGAAAAAGAAAGACCACAGGATGTCCAGGATAACAGTTCCCTGTTGGAAGCAAATGTAATAAACATATTTAAGCAATTGCTAAAATAGGAGACTTCCAGCTCCATCTGACACTATGTAGGGACTACATGAGGACAGATCAGAGTAACAAGAACTTTTCTGGCATGTCTTTGACACCTCCAGTCTCCTCCCAGTAAAACAAATATACCACAAACACTTCACAAGCACAGTGGTAGCCAAAGGAAAAGCAGGCACACGGTAAAAGTGAATGAATATATGCACATGCATAGAGTGATCTATACCTTGCCAAACTGATCACTGTTTTGAGAGTCTATGCCAATTTATGAGCTACTAGGTCAGCTCCAGACCTTTTCTGGTTTCTTGAATAAGTCACATCTTGCCAAGTGACAGACCAGCTGCCCACTATAGGACAAACGCTATTCATGCAAAGCCCAAATCTTTAAAATATTGGCAATGATTTTAATTTTCCTGTCAAGCAGTAAATATACAGACCAGCATATAGCTACTTTCTTATGACAAATTTCAAAATAAAATTTTAAAACATTGTTTTTTCTAAGCAAGTCAATATAGGAAAGATAGAGGAAAAAACATATTTTCAGAAAGTATCACAAGACACTCAGATGTGAGTTTGTAGGCTGACTGTTACCCCCTGGTGTCACCATAGGCAGCCCTCTCTTCAAAAAATAGAAAACATTTAAAGTACTATCAAAATGTTTCTATTGCTTTCCCATGCTTACAATTAATGCATTCTTTTTGCATGCATGTAAATCTAGTGCACTTTTTCCATTTCCTTGATGAGGAAAGTGATTTTTCCCCCCCTCCAATAAGAGCTGCCATTTACATTGTACTGATGACCAAAACGAGGAAAGCTGGAAATTGAATCTTACCACCATGTATTTCCTGATGAAGATCCCTGCTCTCGCTCTCCCATTACCTTCCAAAACTCCCCCTCACAACACTTGTTTTCTCATTATTGCCTGCACATTTCTCAGCCCTTTGCTCTTTCTTCTTGTTCAGAAATGCCTGACTTGTGGTTCCCTTACTTTGTCTTCATCTCTCTCTCTCATCAGCTGCAGGGGAAACTTTTTCATACTTGGTCTCTAGTACAACCCACCAAGAAACATCTCTGGAGGAAAAAAATGTTTGGTGTACACGGTTGAACAGAACAATTCCCACCCACTTCACTCTCCACTGCACCCTTTCATCCCACTCATTGTTCTGGAGAAGCCACACAAGTTAATAATCTATTTGTTTTCCTCCTTCACCTGCCGAGCTCCAGATGCTTTGATACACCACTGACACTCACTTTGCTCTGCTGCCCATCCTTTTACCCTCTCCAAGTGTTGGGATATTCCTGTACCTCACTACACCCTGCTCCTCTCCAGCATACACTTGCACCTGGATGCAGATTTCTGCTTTGGACAAAGCCTCAGACACTGTCCCTGACACTTTTGACACAATAACGTCATTGCCTTTTCTCCCTACACCACCCAAGGCATTTCCTTTGGCTGCAGAGTTGTAGGTAGCATGGCAACATCTCATTTCAGGCCTTCTGAAGCTGACAGAGTGCTGTCCAGATTTACCTCTTGTTTTCTGGCATAGCCTGTCCCCATGTACATAAGGAAAAGACTCAGAAGGTCATCCCAAGCTGCTCGTGACTGTGCAGCCTCTATTTTCAGCCCTGAAGACAATCTAGACAAAATAAACTTAAGCTACAAGAATGTTTAAATTAATACAGTTAATTAAACTAATTCACGAGTGTTAGAGCTCATTTTTACTAGTTCTTAAATATTTCTTCTTCTATCACATCTCGGTACAAGAGCTGCCAGCAGCACCTGCAATTGAAAGCTCGTCCTGTTATGCACTGCTCAGCATTGGTACATGCACAGGACCCCATACATGCTCCTGGAAGGCCTGTACAGAGGCAGAAGTGAGAATCCCCTGCCAAAAGCCAGAGCTTCAACACCATGTGCTCTTCTAACAGGAGCTGGATCTTCTCACTTTGAACAGGTTGTACTAAGCAGCATAGATCTTCTTCCCTGGTCAGTAGCTGTAGGTGATATATACTAGGTACGCACAGAGTTGAATGTAATAGGAATGTCAATATGTTAATTCCACAAAAAGGTCAGGTACCCTTTTCTAATGATGGCTCCACGTATCTCCAGTCAGAGCCAAAGACAGACAGGCTGAAGTCCCATCTATTCTTGTACAGGGTTTGGCCCCTAGTTTCTCTTTTCCCCTCTAAGGGCAGGGATGTAGCGAAAGAGAGAGGCAGGAGGACACATATCACCTCCACTCTAACAGGCTCCAGGGACAGCCCAAGTGCAGTATGGACATATTTTGTGCTGTTGGTGACCTGTTTCACTAACAAATACATTCAGGGGTCTAATAAAGCTCTACCTTCCACTTTTCTCCAGTGACAGCCTTACTCAGAACTGCTTCAAAAGAGGCTAAATAAATTTTGTCAGTTTAGATTTTTTTGACATTGGGATGAAGAAGTTTTCAAATATAGAACATTTTACATAAGAAAGAGTTGGTGGAGGTGTGAGGGGGTGAGATTTACAGAAAACTGACAGTATTATTTAATGGAAACCCTGAACAGGAATAGAAAACTCTGAAGGCTGATGTTTGCAATTAGGAAGTGTATCTGTAGTATCTGAAATTTCTTCCATTCTTACATACAGTAATCTGAATTGTATCTTCCTGTTTTGACTAAAACCCTTGTGATGTAAGGACTGAGTTAGTCACTAATTATCTCATAATTCACTCACCCGTCTTTCCTGGAGCAGGAAGGAGGGGAGTTCAGAATCCTCCATGGAAGCCCTTCAATCCCATTCACACATACTTCAAAAGTGTAAATCCTCATGCTTCTCTGTGACTCAAGCCTGAAATAAAGAAAAACAGGATAGGAGCTCTTAATAACCTTACGTAACACACTGATAAAAAATAAAATTATAATAGGTGCTTTAAGAGAATTCGTTCATACTATATTATATGTTGCACATACTCAGTTCAAAGACATTGCTCTAATTCAAGGTCAAATGACTGTAAAATGACAGAAAACACAATGCTTTTATACAACTACATAATCTTATATTTCAGGATTTTCCCTGTTCAGTTACAATAAATCCTAGTTAGGCACCACAACCTCTTCAGTCACTGGCTGAAGTCCAAGAATTCAGTCAGGATTCTTCCTTACTAAAAACTTTCTTGAACAGGAACACTTGAAATGTGCTCTTAAAACACAGCCTTGAGAAATAAAATTTATTGAACATTCATGTTACAAAAAGAAAGCTAAATTGTGTCAAGCAGAAGACAAATCCACGGTCAGATGCATATTTTCGTGTTCTATTGAGTCACTGCTGCCCATCTTGGAAACACAGTCTACAGTGTGAAGGGGACTGCAGTTTTAACAGCCAAAAGGTAAGACCAAGACTTAGGCCCTACTAAGTAAACAGCAATAAAAGATTCAACAGAGTAGCTAAGATTATGTACAAAACACGCTGTATTTGCACATCACTCACACAAGTACCTTCTCATGAAAATACGCTCTCATGTTACTTATTTCCTATTCCTACAGTTACGATTAATTTTTATCCAGCATTATTATAAGTACCAGTTTTCTCTATCACACTGTGTGCATTTGTGTGTGCACGTGTATAACCTTTAAAGAAAATCAGCACAAGCAGGCATTCCAGTCTGAAATTATGAAGTTTTAAAGCACAAGTTGGTAACACTGAGCCATGCAGAGTGAACTGAAGACACTGAGGCCTGGCAGACTTGTGTCATCCAGGCATTCAGCCCTGTGAACATCATTAGAGATTCTTCCAATGCTCAGAAAGTCAAATAAAAGCTGACTTCTGTGAAACATTCTGAAAATCCTGAGAAGGATGAAAGAAACGACGTTTTGTCAGCAACAAACTTTTGTTATACCTAAGAGTGTGAAGTGTACCTTTACTTTTTTAGTAGTATGAATAAAACACACTGGGGTTGATCAAAGTCAGAAAAAGCTCAAGTCTTAGCCACCTAGATAATATGATCCTTGTTCAAATTATTAAAATAAAGGAAATTATAAGGTAAGAAGGGAGGAGATACTTAACATTCAGTTTTGGATCAAGGTTTGCAGCCAAATCACCAGCTTATATAGAATGGTTCTCAAAAGCACAGGTACAGCATATTGACCACTGTGGCATGTCAGAAAGAGCCCATGCTGCACATGTACATGCAGTGCTCTAAGGGTTACAGCTGAGGTCACTGTCTTGAAAATTCAGCAGTTTGTGGTTTATGCAAACAGCTGGTTTGAGAACTTGCCATTGGTTTTTCTATAATTGTGATATATGTACAGTGTAGTGTTCTCCACGCATGCTGGAAACACATCCAGAATAACTATGCACAGCTCCTAGAGCTTTGTCTTTGCACAATTCTGGTAGTTCAGTTTACACCTGGAGCAGAGACAGCATCTACAAACACAAATCTCTTTTTATTACAAACTTGTCTGATTCTATGTGACTAAACATAATTTGCCATGTTCAATTACCTTGCTGGGGAATGTACTGTGCTTTAATGTACCAGGCCTTAACGTGTAATGGAGAAAAGACCACTGACTTTCATAATTGGAAAGTCCTACCTTCAAAATGTACAGCCTCATGTTTTCCAATTTAAGTAACTAAAACTGCAAAGAGGAAAGATGCCCATGGAAGCCTATGAGGTGTGGAAATCACACTAGTTTGGACCCCTCTGGCAGTGACAGAAAAGATGAAGATCTTAATTTGATTGATTAATCAAACCTAGCATCATAAAAAATGTTGCTCTGATCCTTTACTTTAGTGACTGCATTGCTTTTCGAGGAGCACAATGAAGAAGTGAGTTTCCCCAGCTCAAACAGGCTCATTATAACAAGACTAACACATGAAGCAAGTATGGTCTGTAAATGTTCAATATGACTAGCTCTTCATGCACTTTGTGCTTGCTGCAAAGAACCTTTCAAAGCCCAGCTGTCACCAATATCTGTGATAGCTTCTTCAAACACACAGACACACACACCTTTAAATCTGCTGGCAGCTGAAGTGAAAAAGGAAAGCCAGAAGTTTCAGATAGCTCTGGAAAAAACACTTGAAATACATGCTTTATTGCTCAAGAGGAAGAAAAAAAAAAGAGGTTCTTTCTACAGGTATTTTTTCTCTTTTTTTTTTTGCAAACAAACATGCACGCACAGATCAACCACATTACATTTCCTTTATCACAACCTCTGTAAACAGAAAAATTTTTAATATATTCAAAACAATACCATTTTTATTGAAGATGGCCAGATAGAATACTTGCTTTATTTTTTATGTAACCATGTGCCTATATCTCATGAAAGAGCTAACTGAATAATTAAATCAAGACATATGGCTGAGATACTAAAGAGTAAATCCCCTTCTCTGTGTTAGTTATACTATCCAGGCAACTACCAGTATGCATCTTTTAATACTTTTATCTATAAGGAGAAAATAATTTAGAATACTCACAGAAGCTCAATCCTTCTTTTCAAAAGCCTGCCAAAGTCATCTGAAACACATATGCCAAACATACATAGCAAAGAAAAATGCAAGGCCTTCCTAGCATTAGGGAAAACATGAGGGAAGAGAGGAGGAGAGAAACTAATCAAATAAAACACAAGGGAATAAGTCGCACCACTTAAATGCATATATGCATGTATCTTCCTCCACAGGATCTTCTTACAAACAGTTCATCCAAGCCTGTGTGTACACACACACGGGTATGCACCTGTAAAGAGGTGGGGCCCTGACAAAACAGACCTGGCTACCAATCACACCACTGGCCAGGCAAGATTGTGCAAGTCCCCTTTTCCTCTGTTTTTAATGCAAGGAAATCATGGAAAGCAAGGATCTTGCCCACCCTAGGCCCTCAGCTGATGGGTGACAATGTGGAATGGCTTCACACATGATGGAGACAGCAGTGCCTGTGCATGGGGGACCTCCATCAAGACCTCTCTCCAATGGCACCACATTGGACGTGGCATTGCCTTTGTACCCTGGGCATGTAGAGCTGCACACAAAGGGTCAAGTCAGGGTCCAGGTACACAGAATCACTTGAAATGCTCAAAAGAAGCAGTTTCAGATGCAGAAGGTCAGTAAATGCCAATTGCTTTTTAGCACAAAAGTCTTGCAGAAACACCCATGTGAATGCAAGCACACGCAAACAAAGCAGTGGGCAGGGGGGTGTGCAGAGCACCATCTCTGCTTTAAAATCACTGTGAACTAGAGTAAGTTAAAGATCAACTGATTGGGAGGTTTTGTTGGAAATGTAATATACTTCAAGAAATCAGTCTTAATGTTCTTCCTTCCTCCAAAAAATTCAATGTGTGAACCACAACCAAAAGGTTTCCCAAAAGATTACTTTCACAACCATCACTGTCACTAATGATCTTTGACTGTTATTTTAACAAGTAAAATCATATCACTTTGTCAACACAATGCTAAATATGACCTAGAGTTTGGCCACATTACCTACAAGGATACTATCAAAGAAGTGGGAAATCGGGCCTCAGAACCTTAGAAAAGTAACTTATACCTAGGTTGCTTATACCTATTTCAAGCCTATCCAAAGCAGTCACAGCTTGTGAGGGCAGGAAGGGAGGTTTTGGGGCTTGCTTTCTTAAGCAAGACAATATATAAGGTCACCCACAAGGTCCTCAGGAGAGAAGATAGTCCGAATCCCACCTAATCTCGCCATCAAGAAACACAATAGGGAGGAAGGCAGACCATATCTGGTCATCTGGTCATATCAATCCAAAGGTCACACGTGCCATGACAGTTGCCCCCAGTGCCCTATTTCATGTTGTGACCCCTATCATCCCCCATTGGTATGGAATAGGAGGACAAACAGCAGCAGCAGGAATTGCTTCATCTGCTATCACAGAGAAAAAGTAGAATCAAGATAACTTTGTTGTGCCATCTCCTGTAGAAGCAAAGCAAAGTTGCCTGTTATGTATGCCCTTAGCTCAACATAAAACAAGGGTTCAGAATAAATGAGATAGCCCAAGGGCCCACAAGGAGTGGGGCCGGATATGAACTGCTCCAGGCAAGGTGCCAAGAAAACAGGGCTGCAAGAAACTCTTCACCTGGGCTGTGGCTGGTGGACCTGATCTAGGGCTCAATGCAGAGTTCAGGTTAGAGACAGTCAGGGTTGAGAGAAAGATGAAGCACAGAGGCCCACAGAGATTGGGGGCTCAGGTGAGTCATGGCTGCAGGACCTATCTCCCACTGAACTCATCTTCTGCATGCAGGAAAGACGAAAGCTGTAATCTGCCCTTCACAGCTGTCACTGTAGATTGCAAATACCTTCAGGCAGACATCATAAACTTCATTACACCTGACTAGCCTGAAGCTTTTAGCACAGCATCCCAAAATATCACCTCCTCCTCCTCCCCACCCCACTTTCTATTCCAACAACATTTCACAACTTCCCGAATTGCATTCCTGCAGACATCTGTACCCTAACCTGGCCTTTCAAAGAACAGAGTCCACAGCTGTAGAGAGTGCTGAGGCAGGTACCCAGGGGCCCTGTCTGGAAACACCTGTATGAGAAACCCAGCCCCGAGACCATCCCACCCTGGGGTTCTCCCCGCATCCCACACAGGGGCCTCTGTACCCCCTGGCCAGCATTCATTTAACTCCACCACTGCAGGAAAAGCTTTGCTTCTCCTGGGCTTCTCCATGGGAAGCTTAAGACTGAAAGGAAGGTATGCATGCCCAGCAGTTCACTGTTTTTAAGCTGGTCTGTTACGCAGCTCTAAGCGCATACCTTGAGTTGTCTGTCACTTAATTGCTGGTCACAGTCCTGAGTTGTCAGTCTAACCTTTTTAGACACAAAAGCTTTGCATCGTGTAGCTTTGCAACAGAATGAATTCAAAATAGAACAAGATGATCTACTTACTTTTTTTGCTTATTTTCTTCTTGGTAGGAAAATCTTTTTTTTTTTTTTATGAAATAAAACCACAATATGGATGCAAACACACACACTCCTTGAATTAACTGTAAAGCTAGTCATTAATTGTAAAACAAACCTGCCATCTGAAATTTTGTTTAAATTTCAAAAAGACTGAAAAAATTATTTTAAATATACCTTCACAAGAAAGTTCAGCAAAAGTAGGTCACTAAATCCAGCAGAATATAAATCTGAGTAGAACTGGGAAGATTGTTCCCTTCAAATTTAAAACTAGCAGCTCCATGACTGGGGAAAGGTTACACAACCTCTACAACTTGTCAGCTAAATGTCCCTTGTGGTATTTGTTCTGGGTTTGAATTTTTTATAAGATATTTTAGCTATAATCTGAATAATGGCTCTCAATGGACAAGGGCTTGATAAAGGAAATACTATTTTATCTTTGCTGACGACAGTAGAAAACCCAACAATGTGCACTCTTAAATGCCCTATTCTATCAAGTTGTAGCTGAACCAAGACCCTGAGCACAGGCTAATAGAGCATCCTGCTTCA
>WEIV01012583.1:56683-133814 GCA_013390005.1 Calyptomena viridis
CGTTCCCCCGCCGGGCCCTCGCCGCAGCAGCACCAACAGTGGGGAGGCTGGTGGCTGCAGGGCCATGAGGCTCCACTCAGCCCCGCACAAGCGGTGACATCAAGAAACACGCAGCAGCACCGAGCTCCAAAGCCTGGAGGGAGGAGATGTCTTTCCTCCCCCACACCGTCCTCGAGCCGCTCGCGACCACGGCCTCGGCGGGTGGCAGCTCCGCTCTCCGGCAGTGCCAGGGACAGGTGCCACCAGGCAGCGCCCGGCCTGGGGCAGCCATGGAGCCCCCCCGTGCCAGGGGCTGTGGCAGGACAGGGGGCACAGAGCTGACAACAGCCCGGGGAGGGGGCCAGGTCCATGACACCCTGCCAGGGGCAGAGGGCCTGGTACCATGCAGACAGGTGCACCCCCTGCCCCACCGTGTGCGGCCCTGCTTGTAAACCAGGGGGGAAAAGTTTTCCGTAAAATAAAACCACAACATACATTCACTCTTAATTTTGAAAGAAAACAAACAAAAATTTAATTATTAAAATAGTCTATTGCACTTTCACAGTTTTCATTCTTAAAAACATATTAATTATGTGCACCGAGGAATATAATGACTGTAGGAACTACAGTGCATCAGCTTCCCAGTTTCTAGACACTGTGGGTGGTTTCAAGCTGTCAGATTTCAAAAAGGAAACAGCTTCCTCTGCTTCCACAGCCTCTATTTAGCTACAAACTTTCCTTCTGGATGTAATTAATTCCGGCAACAAATGAGTCCATTACACATAGCCCTCAGAACGAATTAGCAACTACTCAGAACTAAACTAAAATGATAAACTTAATCGCAACTTATTTGGGGAAGAAGAACAAATCCAATTTACCTTCAACTATCATTCTTTTAAAACAGAAAGCATAAAAATCTTTAAAATGTTTTGAACTCAGGAAGACACCATCAGTTTCAGAAGAGCAAATGAGGTTGGAGTATAAACTTTTGCTATAATCAACCTGATACATGGGGTAGAAGGCAATAACATGTATACAGGAATATACATTTTGACACTTTTAAGGAAGTTGCCCTGCATTACTCAAAAGTTCTTATCCTGTGTTTCGTTGGTATTTTACACAGGTGATCTACTATTTATGTAAAATCTGAGGATACTAAGACTCCATAGTTGTGCAATGGAGACTTAAAAACAAAGTAAATTTTGTTCTCTTCCCATTTAAAATCATAACGATTGAAACAAATTCTCTACAATACTTCTTGCCTTAGTTAATATATCAAATTCTACTTAACCCATGGTGTCCTGAATCTCATCTTCTGCTATAAGTTACATAGCTAGAATATATATTGTCAGAGAAAAAAGCTCAAAGCCTTTAACCACCAAGAATCTTGTAAGTTCTGAGACTGGACCAGACACTATAATATTACAAAAAATGGGCACTACATGGATCTTTATTACTTTTCAGCAAAAAAATAGTTAAAATAAAATATCAAATACTAAATACCAAGCATTTCTATCCCAGAATCCAACACTACAAAGATGAAAGGGACAGTTTACGCTCCTTTGACCCATAGCAAAAAAACTCAAAACTTGCATTCAGATCATGCTTGGAAATTTTCTCTGGTATTATTACAACAATATATTTCTGTGTAACTCCTTTCCCAGCTCAGACTGGTATTTTCTTACAGGAATCTCTTTCATCAAAAAAAAAAAAAAAAAAAAAAAAAAAATCCTCATCAGCTGAACAAAAACATTTCATGAAAAAATAACAGATTCAAATAGCTGGTGAGGAAACACATCCTAATGCTTTGGTTCCCATCAGTTTCCCTGGCAAGCCAAGGAGGGATCCAGCCTCCCTGGCCTGGAAAGCCTGCATCAGCTCCTGGGCCTGCAGCTCCCCAAAACAGGATGGTGCGTGGTCTGGGCAGAACACAACTGAGGAGGTTTAGAGACAGACACCCCGTTTGCAAGATGCAATGGCCTTCAGACAAATCATGTGCCAAGAAGTTTGTTTCAAAGTTGGAGTGGGCAGAAGCAGCAGTACAGCAGGTAACTTTTTGTGGTACACCAAAACAACCAATGCCCACAAAGGAGAGGCAGAGAAGCTGCATGTTTGCAGTTCTACATGGGGCAAGTTATAAGTTACTATCAAATGTGACTTGATTTTTGAGTGGGCAGTGACTTGGCTCCAGGACTGCTAACAGTGCATCAACCACTGCCTCCAAGCTGTGGTACAGTCACACTTCTGGGAACAAAGTTTATATTTCTACCTTATACTACATAAAAGAACCAATTTACTCCAAGGTGGCTCAGCAAGCTCTGAAGCATAAAGGTGCTGGGGAGACAGGCCCTAAATTCTCTATAAATCTTTCCTTGCAAACCCTGCCACACTACTATGTGCCTGTTTTGGGGGAATGCTTGCAAGTCTGTGTAGACACCCTATGCCATGGTCTTGACACTTCATGGGAGCCAGATCAGAGCATACCAGCCTCACTGAAAGGCTAAGGGAGCAGATGAACACCCCACTGTGGTGCACACAAACCCACCACCACTTCAGAGGTTAGCACAGGCAGAGCTTAAAGCATATTACAGCAGGAAAAGCTACTCCAACCACCAAGGCAGGAACAGCTGGTTCTGAGGCTTTTGCTTATCACTCAGTTGTTTAGGGGGCAAAGGAGGAGAAACATAAAAGAAAAAAAAAATGTTTTTTTTTTAATGGGCTCAGTGTTAGGTCTTCCAGAGTTCATATTTCAAAAAAATCATCAGGGTACTCTGCCAAGATGACCAATATTTCTGAAGGCGTTGTTTTTGAAATCATTTTAATGAAACAGATTTAAAAGCATGTGTATATTCAGCATTGATGCTTGCTCTTGATATCAAAACCTTATCATTCCTCCCCCCTTCCTGATCCACCATTAAATATAATTAACTCCACTTTCTTTTCAATGCTTTATGCTGTCTTGGCAAAGGCTAGGCTGCAAAGCCTAACAGAAAGCAAAGAATGGAAGAAGGAAAGGTGAAACACAGCAGGAGAAATGTGCCCAAAGCTGATGATTTGAACACAATTTAGCTTACAGTTAACTCACAGCAGGACTTTCATAATGTCTTTTATCACCTATGAAGCCATTTCCTCATTATTCATTATCATTACACATAACAAGACAAGGAAAGACATTTCTTCACAAAATGGAAAACTATTAGCATAGAATCACAAATCAGCAAAGGCTCAATGAATGTTAGAAAATAAACCAATTCTTGCTTCTTATCACTAGCGAAAAGTAGTAATATCATATCATTCTGAAGGTGATCTGTAGCAACAACCCTGAACATCCTGTGCAAAACTTCCTCTGGACTTGTCAGAGCTCCTCTCGGAGGGAAATCAAGGAATCCCATCCAGCCTGCACCCTCCAGTTCTCACTCTTGTGTCACATGCAGCACACATTTATGCTCTCTGTTTGCCCTGCTACATTTATATATGGGGAAGTAATCTAAAAAGACTAAGAGGAAACAGCATAGTACAAATTTCAGCTTTGCTGCTTCCTGGAATCCACTGCTAATGTATTTCAGCAACAAAGTGTAGCAGAAGCATTTAGCTTATTGCTATTTTTTCAAATCATGGACAGCAGAACAATTCTTAGCCAAAAGTCATAGGAATCTTCCATAGCATTCATTTGTACTAATGCATGATGGAAAAATTGGTTTCACCATCACAGACATGAATCTGCCTCAGTAGATAAAGACAACTAACACACGAAGTCAAGAATCAACAAAACATTTCAGAGGCAACCACAGGTCAACATGACATTTCCTTTATCTGATCTTGGACTTTGCTTGTACATGGGAAAAGGAAAAACATGCTGATAACATTTGTGGTGACTTACTATTGAAACTGAGTTTGTGTGCACCTGTGAGGGAGCAACAGACAGATTGCAAACCATTACCCGTCTTTGCCAACTGAAGGTATTTCCTTTTTCAGTGAACGGAAGTCTGTAAGGAACTACCTCTGTGGAGAATGTGAGAATCTCACTAAGTCAGAGGTATGTGGGAAAGGCAATACGCAAGAAATCAGACTTCTTGTATTTCTACAAAATAACAATTTCAGCTTCAAGACACAAAGCCAAATGTCTGTATATTGATGTCAAAGCAAAGACGATTTACCTACACATAAGTAACAACCTCACAGCAAAACCTGGCCATTAAGCTTCATTCCTTCTTCTAATCCCCTGTACTATTCTCTTCTTTCAACTGACTTATTTCTCATTTGACCTGTTTAACCTCACTGTTTAAGCTTTCCACTCCCAGACCACTTCTGACTCTCTCTCTCAGCTCACAGACAGCCTTCCATTAGCACTCTTCTCAGCTTAGAGGAATGTTAATTTTACAAATCACACTGTAAAAGTGAATATCATAAAAAAGAGCTGAGCAACAGAAACTCAACCACTAGTCCAACACATTCAGCTCTCATCATTGGAAAAAAATACAAAGGTAAGTCAAAACAGAAGTTTTCTTTTCAGGCAGAAAAAGAAAAAAAAGGAAAAATGTACCAACTGAGAGAAAGTTGAACGCAGCAAAAAAACCTCAGTGGAGATGAAATGGCACAATGCAAATGTGCAAGGAAACCACAAACAGAAATCCTGGCACAGATTAAACTCCAAAAGACATAGATATGCTTGTTTAAAAATAATACAACCTATTCTAAGAGAAGAGGTTTAGTTTTCCTTATTGTGCTATTAAGCATTTGCCCCAGCTCCTTCTTACAAGTACACACTATGGAAAGAACCCTTATTAAAAAAAAGTAATATATTTTTATAGTACAGTTCTGGTAACCTCAACTGGTAACATCATGAACTTCACTTAAACACCCTTGAAAGTGGACAAGAATGCTGTTCTAGTCATACACCCATTGCACGAGTTGTGAGGACAAGCACTACTGGAAACAAGTCACCAACAGTCAGAGACAAGACAGATACCAAGAGGAGTGGAGGAGTCAGCAAACAACAGAGAGGCTCATCAAGGTTCCCACAAGAAAAAATGAAGTATTAAAGCAGTTTCTTTCAGGAGATGCAGTAGTTAGAAGAAAACCTTTTTAAAGCTCAGTTGGGAAAGATATGCATACAGCACCAGTAGATTACAGAAGCCATTATACCTACCTGCCATGGCTGCAATGTTGTGACCTCTTCACTGGCCTGAATCCTCTGCCTCCACCTCCTCCCACCACAAAATCCTTTCACTAAATGCTAAACGAGCTTGTGGCCTCACTGCAGTCCAACTACAATTAATATGCTCTTCCGTTTCTCTCCAGCTACAAGTAGTGCACCAGATTTTTTAGATTGCTTCTGAGTTTGAGAAAAAGGAGCTCCCATTTCACATGGTAAATCTCCTCCTGTAACTCATAGGCTGGAACAGATCAGGAAGGCCATATCTGCATCTCTGACCTGAGCCTGAGGCTCTTACAAAAACACTTGGGACATCAGCATCAGTTAAGAAGAGGACAAGAGAATATGCTACTAGTGTGGTCTTTCCTATAATCTTATAATGGATGATGCCTCAGACAGAAACAAATGTCTTGTCAGTGAAAACACGATTTCCTGATTTCTTCACTCTTAGAGAAGGCTTTATTTTGATAATCTTTTTTAATTGCTTAATGGGAATCCAGTATATCTGCTATACTTCAATTCTCTACATTCCCCTTGATTACAACAGCACCTCCCTGCACAGCCTATTCAGGAGCTGACATTGGGGTTTTGTGGGTTTTCACAGTGTAACTTTTAAATTTTCTTCCTTTGAAGTCTGAAAAGAAAATATGTATCCTTTTTTTACCATAAATATAGAAAAGCCCTACAGGTAATAGGCTAACTTCCAGCTATGGCTTTTCTAGCAAATGTGATGCCATATGGTCAGGAACATATTTCTTGCCCAAATTCATATAGGACTATCAGAGCTAACTCCACAGACCAATTCCCTCTTCATTGGCAATTCACCCTGATACTATTTTGCCCCCAGTGGATCAAAAACTGTATGAACTTACCCTTGTCAAAGGAAGTAATTTTTACCCTACTATTGTTTCATCAATCACAGAGCAACAGAATGCAGGTGTTTATGTCAGTGCATGCAAAGGGGGTTCAAATCCCCCCCTCCCACTCTTAAACCTGCTATTAGTGTTGTAAAGTCAGCTAGATTCTCTTTTATCACATTACTTGCAGACTTGCAGTTGTACTCAATAACAAGTTGTCATAACTTCTCCCTTCAGAATCCAAGACTGTCCGGCCTAACTTTCCCCCTTCAAAGTAAAATAAATTACATTGCTCTTAGGGTTTGCCTTCAAATGGAAGGCAAGGAGTAGAAATGGCCGAGAACAGATGCACAGAGATGTGAAAACATTGAGGTATTTCAAACCTCTTCCCAGGTAACTTCATAAGAGATAATTTCAGACTTGAAAGCACTGTCCTGATTAAGCTACCTTCACTAAAAAAAAATTAGAAAAATAGAAAAGTTACTTCAAATTAAGTGACTGTGGAAACCTCTTTTAAATACCACTGCCTGCAGTCTCACAGAGTCCCAGGCACAGTTCCCAAAGACTTCAATAAAACTTTTGTCTGGGATAAGGAGTGCCAGATTTGGCCCACTTTAATACATTAAGTCTGTGGTAGGTGAAAATCTTAAACATGGAGCAGTTGTGAAACTACTCTCATAGCCAAGGAGATAAGAGAAAACAGCACTCATCCTTCCTCACAATGGGAACAGAGAGGGAGTGGATGGGAAAGTTAAGGAGGAGGAGGGAGAAGGAGTTTTAGGGTAAAAATTATTTAACATCCTCCCAGTGAGGGCTGGAAAGAATTGTGGTGTGCTTGTTAGTGAAGTTGGCTCAAGTGGAAGGCTGAGAAAGCATTCAAGGATGTGTGTGTGTGTGTGTGTGCACGTGTATGTGAGTGTGTTAAGGATCAGGTCTTTGCAAGTTCACCAAGTTTAATCAATTTTCCTGCCAACTCTTCCAGGCTTGAGACAAATACAGATAACCTCAGCTTAACCCAACTCCAAGCAAACCTTCCCTTCTCACCCCCACCCTCAATTAGCAACCTTCAATCCAAAGTGCCTAAAAATAAACTATGAAATCACTTCAGTTACAGCTCCAGTAATGCACTTTTCCATAAACTTCTCCATGTTGCTGAAATGCTTCAAATGTCATTCGTTAAATGTGTGATTTGTTAAAAGACAAATAAATGTATGTGAGGAGTATTGTGCCTTAACTTTCCAGAAGGCCTTTACTCTTGCTGAACAGTTTTTCTGTTCTTTACCCACAGTAAACTTGGTACTCCTGACTGCAGTAGTTACCTGCTGCTGCTTTTAAGATAAGCAATGCTAAAATAGCTAGTTGGATTACTTTTCAAACAAGACAGGTTACTTGCACAGCAAAAAATTTTCATCCAATACACTTATTTCATAATTTCAGAATTCCTTTTATTTTCTCCCTGTCCCCCAGCTGTGAACATCCATCCTCATGGCAGTCTCCAACATCAAGACCACCCAGATACATCTTCCTCTCTCAACCGTCTGCCTCTGCTGCACTGAGATAAAAATCTAGACAGAGCCTTTATTATTATTTTATCCATAACTTGTCTAAACCTTCACCTTGAAAACACTGACTCACTCTGTCTTTAACCACCTGAGGAATGTAAAGGAAGAGAAATTAACTCATGGGCATGAAAACTCAACAGGGAACAGCTTGAACTTGCAAAGCAAACAATGAAAGTCAGAGCAACAACAGAAGTTTTTGAAACAGATGAAAACTCAAGTCCTAAAAATAGAAGCCAGAGGAAGCTTGGCTGATCTGTTCCTTTTTGCCATAATGCTTGCTTATCATCAGATGATAGCTAGTAATATTTAATTTATTATGTCTCATCAACCCCAAATTAATAGCTTTGAATACTGAATAATCACCAGCAAATACACACAATTTTAGGCAATAGTCTCCCAAGAAAACAAGATACTGCCAAACAGACAACTCTTCCACCTCAGGTCTTAGTAGAAAAGAAAGCTGATGTAAGCTACAACATTGCAAAACATTACAAGTCTTGGTAAAAAGATGTTGGATCACTAAGTCATCACTTAAAACTTAAGAAATGAACTCTAATGCTACAGTATGCTTGATTTTCCCTCATGTCCACTGCATCAGTCCCCATTGCCAAAACTGCCTCAGCTACAAATTGCAACATCTCTCCTTTAAGTGTAATCACATCGGTCAGAGTCAAAAGATTCCGTCAAGTGTTAGGAAACAGGAAGCAAAAACCACTGGCTTTCATTTTGACAATTAGTGTTCTATGTCTGGAAAAGCTTTCTGCCTGAGAGTATTAACAGATCATTAATGCCCGCCACCTTGCTCAGTGGAATATGGTAGAAGTGGCAATGTACAAAGCTTTTCTGCTGCAAAAGAAACTGTCTTTTGGTGGGACAGCACTGCTAGTGTTAGACATTTGAAAAGACAAAGAAGCTTCTCAAAAAATATGTATTAAAAATGTAAATGCGACCCTTCGGATTACAGGAAAACCTTCACCCATCATTTTGACACTTCACACATCAGTATGATAAGATTATCATACCAGAATGAGCGTGGTACATTAGCACACTGGGAGTAAACACTTGCACCATTTTCTTCCAGACTTCTCATGTCATTGAAATTTAGCAAATATTTACCATGTTTTGGATGTTCTAGGAGTCAAAATATTTCAACTTTTACCAACATAAATTATAACAATATCAAAAGGCTAAGGTGAGTACCTTGACTGCCTGTAATATTTCCATAAGGCTACTTCCAAAACTCTTTTTTTCTTAATTTTCATCGACTAGGAAATTTAGTCCAGCAACCCTTGCTCCCAATCTGAATAAGAGGGCAGCTGCTCCAGCCTGTGATCATACAAGTGCCCCATCTTTAGGGGAAAGCCAAACAAAACACATCAGGAATTCTCCAGCTTTATCCTCAGCAATAGAGAAGTAATTTTCTTTTGTGTTGTTCAGATTATCATGAGGGGTCATAATTTAAAAATCCACTATAAACCGTGTTACACAAGGCAATTATGGTAATAAGGTAGTATAATAAAGTTTACAGTTTACCCACTGCCATCCACACTTCATTTACTTTACAGTAAAACTTAAGAGCTTCCTATCAACATTGATTTTGCAAGCAAATAACCAATACATGTTCATTAATTCGTGGTATTTTGGGGAGGGGGTGAGAGAAGGAGGAAGACAGACAAGACTGTTCACTGTCATGCTTTCTCAATCAATGCATCTCACCTCTGCAACTAAGTGTTCTGCAGAAAATGGATATACTTGAAAGTGTTAGGAATAACATATGTAAATGACAAATGTTGATTTCTTTCAACAGAAAAGGGATATACTTTCACCATAATTTTCTCAAGGAAGTGTCCTCAGCTGCACTGGGCAAAGCAAGGGTAAGTATTTAGCATATTCTTGCTTGCAACACAGAATCAGTTGACATAAACATACAACAGGACCTAATGCAACTCTGAATCTAAAGCAAACATTCAGGAAGAGGTGAATATTGATTTTTTAGAATTTTTTTTTCTCCAGAAGTTACATGCTTGGACTTTCTTTCTTTTCTATATGTACTATCCTTGTAGTTGTAATTTTGCATTTTGGGAGGAGAAAATACAATAGTATTCAAAATGATTCTCTCCAATTATTCATTATGATTCTAGGAATTAACAAACATTTTCAAGTGATTATAAAACCTCAGTGAAATCAAATTATCATTTTCTTAATTCTTTGTTCAGTTTAAGTAAACAAGTAGGCTTCATGTGAGGTTAGCTCCAGGGTTTATTCAAGTCACATCTGACATTAATGCTTTAACCAAGCCCATTATGCAGTGATTTTCATGGCCTCCCTCAGAAAAAAAAAAAAAAAAAAAAAAAAAAAAAAAAAAAAGAGGCAACCTCAAAAGATTTGGGAAAGGCAGACTTTGTGTTTTCACAATCCTGGGAAAAACTCGGGGTTGTCCCACAGTGTAATTAGGGAAAAAAGGGAAAAAACAAGCACCAAAAAACCCTAACACTCAGTGTAGGAGCAATGCAGGCTTCCCAGCCTCCCAGATCCTGCCTGAGTAGAGTGAGTCCAGATGGCACCCA
Organism: Calyptomena viridis; assembly: GCA_013390005.1. Lineage (NCBI taxonomy): Eukaryota > Metazoa > Chordata > Aves > Passeriformes > Eurylaimidae > Calyptomena > Calyptomena viridis. The sequence continues at coordinate 66,804 of WEIV01012583.1, forward strand.
GATTTGCTGCTATTTCACTGGCCCCAACTAAGCCAAAACCAGAAAAAATACAGCAGGCCTACTACATACAGATTTCAGCCCTAGGCTATGCACTGCTGTAGCTGCTCCTCATATAGTCAAGATGATCAAAGACCTGTTACCACACAAAAAACCCAGCACATTCATCACTAAAAGTATCCCCCTACAGAAGAAATTAGTAGTTTGACAAATTGGGCAGAAAGAAAATACAGTGCAATTATAAAATCTCCCAATGAAAAGTAATATTTTTATAAACTGCTTCAATAAGCAGAAAGACAGATTTTCAGGAATTTTATATTTTTCACCTGAAGTGCTAATAGCCCAAACAAAAAAAAGCACTGTTCTGCAAGGGCAGGAAGAAAGCCATTAAGCAAAAGCAGTTGAATTTCTTAATCCAAGCTGCCTGACTGAGTAAAGGTAAGCCAGCAGGTGAAATTATTAACTATATTACTTGAAAATATTACCTCTCCAAGAAAACCAAGAATTTTCAGCAAAGAATTTTAATACTGAATACCTCTCTCTATATATAGATAGATATAAATATAATAAGATTTAAAGTTACATCTGTGTAAATTTCCTGCCCAAAACAAGAACAAGCTTTAATGGAAACATTCCTTCAAAGGCATCATCATTTTACCATATGTTGTCCAGGGCTTATCATAATTGCAACACAGGAAAAAGCTTTCTATAACACACAATTTCTATTCCATTTCCTACTTGTCATGAACTATATGAAAAAAAAATTACTGTTCTTATCTTCATTTTCTCTACTGGTTCCAACTTCTTTGCAGTCCACCAAAAACACTGAGAAAATGTATTTTGCTACACAGCTTTAAAGGCTAATTTCTCATAGCAGAAATAGAAGTGGTAGTGTGGAAAATCGGTAAGACATAGTAGCTTCCTTCCCAGTCTACAAATGGTGAAAACAAACAGGAAATAAAGACTAAAATAGGATAGGCAGAAATAGACTTCTGACTCTAGAGAAAAATAAGCTTATTTGTAAGTAATGTTTTTCACAAAATACACTTGCTTTCTATGAAAATGTCAATAAATATGTCAAATAAATAATAATAAATTAATAATAATAATAAATAAAACATCAATAAATAATATTTTAACCAGAACCCAAAATGTTTGCATTTAGAAGTTCATGCTTCTGTCCTTCTAACAAGTCTCAGCCCATTCTTGTCCATGGTATAGGCTCCATTCAAGTATTATAGATTTTCATACACATTTCCCTTACTGGGGGGGACAAAACACAAAGCTTCACTGGAACAGTCTGAGCAGCATCCTACATACAGAGAAAGAGTGAACTACACTCTTAAAGTGTATGGCTGCAATAAGTTGCAAATCTGAGTTTGCAAACATACTGCAGCATTTAGACAAAATATAGCACAACACTACAAATAATGTGAAAGTGGAGCATTTGAATACTGAATTCCCCAAGATAACTTCTTGCAGGTCAAACACGCTCTGATATGGAGGGGAACATGCAGCTACCCTTCACCTTCTCCTCTTTCAATCATGTCTTTCTCATGATGTCAAGGTGTCACCTTTTGATTTATCCTCTGCCTCGCTCCATGCATCCAGGACTTGCTCAAAACCCTGCCTGTTTTAGCATCTTTAGTGCCTTGCCTTCCTTTTCTTTTCATAAAACCAACTCATCCAGTCCCTCATTATTGTTGCTGAAATGCAAGATAATCTCTTTCCTTCTGGCTGTGACAGAAAAAATCTTATCCCCTAAAATCCATTCAAAATGCAAAAATCATCTTTCTGGATTACTGCCTCAAGCACATTCCCCTTATTTCATCCTGCCAGTCCTCCTACTGGCTCCCTCTTTTTCTACTACATTAAGCACAAATTGCTTGCCTTAATTTTAAGGGTTGTTCTTAGATGATGACGACTGATCCAAATGCCCTACACAGCTACTTAAAACCTAGGTAATGAAGCCTAATAACTATGTACAAAATCCCTTACATAAGGAGTAGATGCACTTTAATAACCAATACAGTGGGGTACACCTTCTCACAGCAAAATCTGTGGCACATGGCTGAGGTAACTCTTTTTGCAGGTTGTGCACACTGCGGGCTTTTAAAACAGCTGCCCTTCCAAACCATTTCACAACAGACTTCCAAGAAAACCATTCTGGTATGTGGGAAACCCTGTGGGATCTTCCTGGTAACAAAAGAGCACTCAAAAGCCAAGTTCATTCCCAGAAAATCTCATAAAAATGGCAGATTGGTGTTTTAAATCCTTTCTCCCCTCAGAGAGAGTTTCCCCAGGAAAAACTTTCACCTTCTGTGATACACTGTCTCCTTTTATCAAGCTGGTGTATTTCAGAGAGGCAATTCAGACTTCATGAGAAACAGTAGCACGTTGCACTTGACTACTCTACAGTACATGGTTTTCCTTCCACAATAAGTGAGGTCTGCTGCCAGTAGGTATTAAACAATTTTTATCCCATCTCCTAGACCCTCTGCACCTAATGCCCAGAAAAAGGGGAATAAGAGTGCTTAGGAACAACTTGTAATTTCAGTTAATCTCCAAACTAGGGAATGGAAAACAATTTGCTTTTCAGGTTCTGCACATCTACCAGGCCTGCAGTTCAACCCTCTGGCTCATCAAGTTCCAAGAACACATCAGCTCCCCAAACTTTAGACATACCTGACCTGACTGGAATGGAAAGGAAATCACAGAATCGCAGAATATGCCAAGTTGGAAGAGACCCACGAGGACCATGGAATCAGACTCCTGGCCTTCCACAGGACCACCCCTTAGAATCACACCAGCTGCCCAAGAGCATTGTTCAAATGCTTCTTGAACTCTGTCAGGGTTGCTGTTGTGACCACTTCCCTGTTCCAGTGCCCAGTCACCCTCTGGGTGATGAACCTTTTTCTAATATCCAGCTAAAATCTCCCCAGACACAACTTCAGGCCGTTCCCTCAGGTCCTGTCACTGGTCACCACAGAGAAGAGACCAGTGCCTGCCTCTCTTCTTCCCCTCATAAGGAAGTTGTCACTGCAATGAGGTCTCCCCTCAGCCTCCTCCAGGCTGAACAGACCAAGTGACTTCAGCTGCTCCTCATATGGTTTTCACTTCACCATCTTCATTACCCTCCCTTGGACTCTCTCCAATAGCTTAATATCTTTTTTATATTGGGTTGCCCAAAACTGCCACAATATTCAAAGTGAGGCTGCACCAGTGCAGAGCAAAGAGGGACAATCCCCTCCCTCGACCAGCTGGAGATGCTTTGCCTGATGCCCCCCAGGAAACAGTTGGCCCTCCTGGCTGCCAGGGCACTGCTGACTCATATTCAAGTTGCTATCAACCAGAACCCCCACGTCTCTTTCCACAGCACTGCTTTCCAGCATCTCATTCCCCAGTCTGTATCTACATCCAGGGTTGCCCCATCCCAGTTGCAGAACCCAGCACTTTCCTTGGTTGAGCTTCATATGGTTGGTAATTGCCCAGCCTTCTAGTTTGTTGAGGTCTCCTCCAGGGCCTTTGAGGGGGTCAACAGCTCTTCCCAGTCTTGTGTCATCTGAACTTGCTTATTATCCCTTCCAGTCCTGTGTCCAAGTCACTCATGAAGATGTTGAAGAGCACAGGGCCTAAGATGGAGCCCTGTGGAACCCCAGGTCACCAGTCTGATGTCACCCCATTCACTATTACCCTCTGTGCTCCACCCATGAGCCAAGTGCTGACCCACTGGGTAATGTGTTTATCCAGCTGTGTCCTGGACACTTTGTCCGAAAGCTTCTTACAGAGACAGTATTTAAAGCTCTACTGAAATCCAAAAAGATTACATCAATGGTCTCCCTTGATCAGCTAGGTAGGCTACCTTGTCATAAAAGGAAATTAGGTTTGCTTAGCATGACTTCCATCTCATGAAGCCATGCTGGTTGTGACCAATGACAGCTTTGTCTTCCAAGTTTTTTCAATATCTCCCAGAATAATCTTCTCCATAACTTTACCAGGCATTGAAGCAAGACTGACAGGCCTGTAGTTTCCAGGGTCTTCCTTCTTGCCCTTCTTGAAAATTAGGACCATATTCACCAGCTTCCAGTTGGCTGGGACCTCTCTAGATTGCCAAAAGTTTTACTTTTGAATCTCCAGACATATTCTTCTTAAATCAAGACTATTGCAAATCACCTGGCGCTCAAACTACCCTTTTCCATTTTCCAATGCATCACTGCTCCTAATTGTTGTGTATCACATGTTACCCAGAAGCTTTCAGGATTCTTTTGCCCACAGGTGCTTCTATGAAACTGTCGATCTGCAATATTGATCCTGTCCATAATCTACTTCTGAGAGTTAGAAAAGCCAAAGCCTTTGAATATGGTAAGAGAAGTGAAGAGAACAAGTGAAGTGAAGGGAATAATAAAAGCTACTACAGAAGTATCAGCAACACAAGAAACACCAGGGGAAATGTGGATCCTTCATATGAAAGGGCCAAGGGACCTGGTGACAAAGGACATGGATAAAGCTGAGGGACTTTTCTGTTAAAATTTGCCTTTAGAATTCCCAGGTTCCTGAGACCAATAGGAAAGTCTGGAGCAAGAAAGACTTACTGTTAATGGGGAAGGATCAGGTTAAGATCAGACAAACTCTACATACTCAGGTCTTTGGGGTCTAATGGTGTCTACTCAAAAGTGATGAGGGAGGTGGTCAGTGGCATTTTGAAGCTCCTCTCAATAACCTATGAAAGGTCACAGGAACAGAGTTTCTCAAGGACCATAAGAAAACAAAATGTCACTTGGAGAAGGGCAAGAAGGAAGATCTGAGCAACTGCAGATCAGCCAGTCCTTACGTTGATCCACAGGAAGGTGGTGAAGCAAGTAATTCTGGAAAACATTTCAGAAGGACCTCAGCAGATTGGAAAATGGGGTGACAGGAATCTTATGAAGTTCAAAGGCAAGTGACAAGTTCTGTTCCTGGGCAGGAATAATTGCAGTCACATCTATCATATGAGGGAGACAAAGAAAGCTGGGACTGCTCAGCCTAGAAAAAGATGACTTGAGAAAATCCTATCAGCAACATCTCACCAGCAAAGGTAACGTGGAAAGGGTAAGGAGGGCAGGTAGGAAGGCTGACACAAATTTCAAAACAATTCCAAGTAACCCTTGGGGATACCTCCTACTAGAAATACAAGAAAAGCAGAATGCTGTAGGGTTTAGCATTAGGGGGTATTCCATCAAAAATTAAAGCTGTCAGCTTATGATCAGTGAAACTAATGAATAATTGCAGTGACTGTAAATAGAAATGTCATATATTAGATTTTATTAGATTAGTTTTTTCTAATCACACCTAATATGTGATTTATGAAGACAGCAATTACATTAATAGAACTAAACTGTGTTTCATATCATCTTATATTGGTCTTGCTCTAAAGAATCTGATCCTCTTATCTCAACACTTCTACAAAATTGACTCCATGGAGCCACATTCATCAGTAGGAAACAGATTGGAATGATGATGAAGTGAAGCTGGTTTATGCCAGTATGGAGAATTTCACAGTTTAAAATAAGATGACAGATTTAACGTGATGTAAAGACAGAAAGGAAAGGAGTCCACAAAGAATGCCACTAAACTACTATCTTTTTTCTGACTTGTAACACACATCTTGCTTTGCAGAGGCTGCTGAGCTTTGTGGGCTGGAAATCAGCTTGAAGAAGACCGAAGTTCCTTACCAACCTGCACCTCAGGAACCTTACCATCATCCTCACATCACTATAGGTAAATCAGAGCTTAGATCAGTCCGGCAGTTCAACTACCTAGGAAGCATCATTTCCTCGGATGGTAGGATTGACAAAGAGATAGATAACAGGTTAGCAAAGACATACAGAGTTTTTGGGAAGCTTCATAAAAGAGTCTGGTGCAACAATCACCTGAAAAATGGTACAAAGATTAGTGTTTATAAAGCCATTGTACTGTCTACTCTTTTATATGGGTCTGAATCATGGGTCATCTACTGCCATCACCTGCAACTTCCCGAACGCTTCCACCAGCACTGCCTCTGTACAATCCTAAACATTCCCTGGACTGACTGTGTGAGTAATGTCACCATCCTTGAACAGGCAGAGGTCACCAGTATTGAGGCCATGCTGTTGAGAACACAACTGCACTGGGCAGGGCACGTTTCCAGGATGGAGGATCCCCCCCTCCCTAAGATTGTGCTTTATGGGGAACTCGCCACCGGCTGCCGCAATAGAGGAGCCCCAAGAGGAGATAGAAGGACTCCCTGAAACAGCACCTCAGTCTTGGCCATGTTGACCACCATCAGTGGTCCACTCTGGCCTCGAATCAAGAGACATGGAGACACACCATCTATAACGTTGCTGCCTCCTTTGAAAACTCACACAGAATTAGTCTTGAGGAGAAAAGACATCGCAGAAAGAACCGCGCCTCGTCAATCCCACCCAAGGAGACTTTTAGCTGTGCCTGTTGTACCCAGACTTGTCTATCCCACATTGGCCTTTTCAGCCACCAGCCCCCTTGTAGCAAGTGTGGGTAGAGCCCTTTCCATATCTTTGTTCACAAAGCTTAGCCATGACAATCCCACATGAGCACAGAATAACCCCTATACAGGGTGAAGCACAGGGTATTCATCTCGGCCAGCGCAAAAAACAGTGTTTCCTAAACACACTGTAGAGATATACAATTCTTTAACAATACATAAGAGGAGAAAACTTCTTTTGCAGATAAACATCTCCTTCTGATTAGAACAAATGCTTTGACAAATATAGGTGTTTATTTTAGCTGCAGGGAGTGACAATCACAACATTCCCTCCTCACTCTCAAACATAACAAATGTTAAAAAACTCCCATGTTTCACTATAAAAGACATTTGTGAGCATTCTTCTATATACAAGCAAAGACTACACTAAACTTGCTGAAATAAACATATACATTTATGGTGGTAATCTCCCAGGGACTGACAATGCACATGGTAAAATCAAGGATCATCCTTTACATTCTCTGTAATGATAAAAGTCAAATAATACACCTAATTGTGAAAAATGTCACAGAAAAGATGACAACAGATGAATCCCTTAGAAAAGCTATCTCAGTCCTCAATGTTTGCATTTACTTTACTTGAAATATAATTGATAACACAAACAACTAATCACCCAGTCAGCACTGAAGCAAAAATGCATTAGAGGCACAACCACTATCCTAGCAAATAAATTGTCTGTGGAAAAACCCAAGTAGAGAACATAAACGTGGTATTAAGAGTTTTGTTTTGTTACTTTTTTACACCTTGATTCTTCAGCACTTTCAGAAGTCAAACCGCACAGCATGCAAAAATCATTTGTAAATAGTGGTTATTATGGGTGTAAAAGCTGACAGCACTCCTGATGTGGACTCTGTTGTCCCCAAGTCAGAATAAATAAAATAAATACAAAATAATGCTGTCACTTACTTCACATCTCATTAATCTGGCTGCGGGAGGCACCTGTTTAGGAACTAAGATCTCTCTCATCATTTTCAATCCCTCACCATTGTTCCAAAAAAGGTGCTACAAGCAGTAGCTCCATAGATACGGTGTGTGCACGTCAAATGCCAAAATGGGAGCTGGCAGGATCAAAATATAATGGAAAGAAAACATCCTGATCACAGATCTCACTGAATGGCCTCATTTGCATGCACCAATTAAATTTCCTGGAGTGCATAAAAGGCCTTCATTAAAGTCAGAAATTAAATCATAAAGCATGTGATTGGATACATTCCTGGTTTACTTCATTTATTAATTCCAGTGGAGTTTTTTAGTTGCTTTTTTTGGTTAGTTGGTTGATTATAGGGGTTTGGTGGAGGGGCGGTTGGGAGGCTGCTGTTTTGGAATTCTTTTTAAGATACCCAGAACACAGGCTGAAATTATTATTTTTCAATCCCAGATATCTAGGCAGGTTTCTTTTCCAAGCTGTAAGTCAAGGAAACAAGCCAAGAAAGATGGAAATTCCTGAAGATTCTGAACTTATTGGGTGGTAGTTAAATATTTAGATGCTGCATTCTTCCTTCCTAGCCCTGACTTCTTTTTTCCATCATTTTACTGGATTTAATTTTTTCCTACAGACTGATTTATGAAAAACAGCAGCTAGCCAGGAGCAGAAGCAGCAACAGCATGAGCTCCAGGTGTTAGGAAAAAGCCCTACATGATTAATTTTCTCTTTGATATATTATCACTTCCCTAAAAATATTATGCTTGAAGATTCAAAGATCTGTAACATCTCAATGTAGTTTTAATCCCTGTGTAACATTTTCCTTTGTCTTGAATGAGAATGTATTTCCCAGGAAATACAGATAGAAGGATTCAGGAATGGATTGTTATGTGGCAACTAAAAATATATCAAGCGGTGCTTTGAGATTGACACAATCTGTTGCTGTTGTTTTAAGGCAGGATCCAGTAAAACAGATGGCATTGGATTTCAAACTACTTTGTCAACTCAATTCACCAATGAGCTGAACATGGATTTTTCCATTGTTTTTGACAACTCCTACAAAGTTACAAAAATTCAAACCTAAAATCAACTTTAAAGGATATTTTAGGGCCCTTTTGTAGTATTGCCAGTTTTAATGTGTTCATCAAATAGATCTTATAATTCTGCAAGTTGATTCACAGTGGCTACAGTAGCACTTGAAGTTGGGATAGTTTTTTGGTTGATTAAAACTTTTTATGTTGAAACCTGAAATTCGTAACTGGAATAGGCTTCTTTTTCTTCACAGTGCTATACACTTCTCCAAAACAGGTATTCTGGTATTACACATACATGATTTATTGTCTGTAAAATGGCATCTCTTCCAGAAATTTGGAAGCACTTAATGATCAACTGCCAAAAGTTGACTGGGGCAGGGAATTTTCGTCTCACTCTGAATATGAATCCAGGAAGCAAATCAACAAAGTACAATTCCAGCAAACAAGATGGGGCACCTGAGGATAACTGGGCGCTGCAGTAAATGATGATCTGGAGAAAGCCATGCTAAGAGGTCCCTGAAGCCTCACACTGTACACTTAAATGGTCTCAAAAGCAGAAAGAGATACATGGAAAGTTTTTGTCAACTTGCAACATATATTGAAATGCCAGGGAAAGCATCAAACCTCTTGAAAATTGAATTCAAGTTCAAAATCCAAATATTTTCTTTTCTTTCTAACCAAAAAATGACCAAAATATGGTACACAAGATACTTCAAGTGTATGTGCAGAGCAAGAACCTCACTTCACTTCTGCTCTCCAACAAAGAGTCAGGAGCTGCCACCTTGATGTGCAGACTGGGGGCTACATGAATCTGACCCCAGGACTGCACAGGAATAAGGTCAGCATCTCCATCCTTGCAAAAAGCAGAACAAACACAACTGCCTATGTCACCCACAATCCACACCCTAAGTGTGCCTGGAAACTTCTCTCACCTCAAAAAATCCATATATACAATTCCCAGTTTTCCCTCCACCACAATATTTCAGTATGTTTTTTTCCCCTGTCTCTCCAGTCTTTTTTTACATCTATCTGCATCGTCATGATATGGTATTGTTAATGAAAAATCATAGCTTTCCTCCCCTACTCTTTTGAAGAGAAAAAGTTAAAAGAACATCTCTAGTTTGAACAAAATCCATGAGGTAATGAAGACTAACAGAAGCCCAGCTTCCAAAATTGTTGTTGAATGCGTTTACATAAGCACTGAGGAGCTATATAATTATCTTTATCAGTGGAATAACTGTTTCAAAGAACAGGCAGAACATTTTGCTTTAGAGATTAAAAGAGAGAGAGAGAAGAGAAACACCTTCTTCCTTTAGCCTGACTTCATTTTTGAAAGCCAGCAGATATTTCATTTGCAGCTTTCTCTTGAAGAGTGATCAAGTTGGAGAGATGTTGCTGGCGGCAGCTCTGAGGAATGAAGAACATCAACAAACAGCATATCTTCTTTTTTAATCCTAACACTTTAAAATTAAAGGAATTAAGATTCCATTATTCCCCCTCTGAATCTAAGCATGGATACTTTGAAGCAAGAATGAAATAAGATGGCTCGTTTAACATCCTAAGTGTTCTGCATATAAGAGATTTCTTTCTGCATTCATGATGGAAAAAAATCTCTGAAGGACAGAAGTTGGCAGAACAAGGTAACAGCATCCAATACAGTAAAAATAAGTGTATGCAATACATGTCCACACTGCACCATCAATACTTCATAGTAACCAGAGAGTTTGTCTTAGTGGTTCCTATGTAATGCCTGCCCTCATGGAAGATCTGACCATCTCAACCCTCCCTGAAAAAACCCTGCCACTGCCACCACAAAGAGGGGGTGGCAGAGGCACAGAAACCTTCTTGTTGAGGGACAAATTTAATGAGATTTCATTAAATTTTATAATTATGATAAGCCAAATCAGTGGCAATATTCCTTCCTCTTTAAAAGAAGGTTATCAGGACTTCATTTCATTTTCTTCACCAGCTGAGAAACATTCCAAAACTAAATGAAAACTGACAAGTGCAGAACATAACTACCCTCCTCCACCTCCAGTAACACATACAATTGCTTCATGAGAGCACTATACTATAGCACAATTTTTGAAAAAAAAAAATTTTTTCCTCCTTTTTTTACTACATGAAAATTTTCTCCTTTCTGGGGAGAAAATATGGGTAGTTTTGACCTGAAAATAAAAAAAACCCTGCCAGAAAGAAAATCACATAAAGCCCTCCTAGACTGATGTACACGTTGCATATGGTGTAGAGGCAGCCACATGCTGAAAATCTGAGTAGGCAATTTTTCACTGAATAAAGTCTTTTAAAATATAATATTATTATTGGCTCTGAGGGGAAAGGATCGAGGTGGGCAGAGGGGTAGGAAATCAAGTTTTGCTTAAGCACTGCAGTCCTAAGCATGAATCCATTCAAAGGCAAACCGGGCTGCAATGTGTATTTTTAGCTCATAAGTGGGTGCTCACATGCCATATGTAGCTTTTTACCACAAAGTGTTGTATCCTAAATATAGGCTTGTGCTCCTGTTCACAGTATAATTGTGGAAATCCATACTCCACTCTGAAGCCACAGGGGAAGCAGCAGTTCTTAGGAGCAACGACTCTGAGGTTAGAAATCCTCCCCAAAAATTCTCTCCAACTTTCATGTATTAAGGTAAAACTTAAAGGGTTTTAAGGATCCTTTATCCAGTGCCCAGATTCACTTTAATCACAGCTCATTTGCCTCCCTTACCAACACCTCCTAAATTCTGTCTCAGGCCTTTTCTCCTAACACATCCTTGTAAAGGCTGCCTTCAGTGTGTTTTTCAGGGGAGAGGTGTGTAAAGGATACACAGGAGTTGAAATAGTTCACAGAAAGATAACAGCACCATAATAGAGAGGATCTCTCAGAGAAAAAAACCTAAGCAGCTTTTTACACAAGAATGGGGAAAGAATGGACTAGGACTGGAATGAGGTGGAGGAGTCTGGCAAAGTCAACCCTTCAGAAGGGGGACAACTGTATCTGGAGCAGAGATAAATCCAGTGGTAACATCACACCTTGGGTTTTTTCTTGTTTTTGTTTTTTAAGTAGGGTTAGAATCACTGGGTAGAGAGAGGAAAAAAATAAAATAACTGGCTTAAAGGTTAGACCACCAACATCAACGAAAGAAAAGATGTCTACTTGTCTACAATTTCCTTCCAGTCGCCTACGTTTTTACACAAAATATATAAACAACCCTTACTTAACTGCTTGCTTGCAAAGCAATATTCACCTCTGTGGCCACCCAGAGCTGCTAAAGCACTGTAGGAAAGCTTTGTGACAGGCTATGGAGGGGTGGGGGGGCAGAGGAGGAGGAGCAGACGGAAGAAATGGCACAGAGGAGCATGGAAGCTGTAGATGTGAAACGCTAACGACTGTCGCGCTCCCAGCCCAGCCATCCAAGAGCCCAGCTTTGCAGCCAGCATGACCTTGAGGTCCTCTGTATTGGCTCAAACTGCACCTGCATGGGATTAAGTATTCTGATAGTGAGTGATAGCCCTGCCAGCTCAGGCTGAAACAGCTTTTATGAGATCAAACAGCAGCAAAAGGAGGAGGAGGAAGAAAAAGCAGCAGAAGGAAGAGCAGAGCAGCGCCCTCCCGCCTGGACAGAATAAGCAATAATATTGATTTAGGTTAGACTTGTCCAATTTCACTGTACATGAAATTCTTATGTGTGTTTGGATCAGTGTTGGTTGCAGCTCATCCAATAGCTGCAGCCTGACAGAGATGTGTATTTAGCCTGTAACGCAGAAATACACACCACGCATTTGTAATGAGTCTTTCACCTCCTTTGAGTTGGCAAATTTATGGTCACTGGCCATTTCAAATTCAGAAGAACACAGGCAGAGGAGATCTAGCACTAAAAAATGTTCTAAAGCATCAGTCAAGCTGCTTGGTTCAAACTTTGCAAATCCTAAAAAGAATCCATAAAATGACAGCATTTAAAATATTCCTGAACAATCATCTGAGTTGAGATAGCCATGACTTTTTTTAGTCTCTTGGAAATACAACTCCTGCAACTATGCAAGGGGCTACTTCATCAGTTGAAGAGTCATTGAGAGATGGTTAGAGAAAAGGAGTTCTTATTAAAAAGAAATGGAAGTAAAATATTGCAATAATAATTTTCCATTTCTATTTATTTATTCTATTCATATATGTATCATTTCTATTTATACAAATTCATTTTGCTTCCAAACTTTCACAAAATACCTAACTGTTATTGCTAGGTTAGAGTCCTAAAAAGGTGTGAGACACCAACTAATCCCAAACTTCAAGAGGTTTTCTTTTTTCTTTCTTTTTGCTCCCTTCACATCCTTTAATAACAGTAGTCTATCACTTATTAGAATTTCCATTTCCACTCAAGAGTATTAGAAGTATTGATTGATTTGGCATGCATGTCATGTGATACTGGTATGTTTAATAAAATAACATTGAAATGCATTCACAATCTTACAATTCAGCACTGGGTAGAAAAACTCTGTAATAGTAACACACTGACCTGAATTTAAGAGGAGTGGGTGGATGGAAAGCTGAACGTTTCCGTAAAGCTGCCTTTTATTCCACCCATCTGCAACAATCCATTCTCCAAAATAAATATTCCTCTTCAGGTGAGGCTTAAAAGTTAGCTTACATCTCCCACCTATTTTATTAGCAATTAATTCAGATAAAAGTCAACAGCTTATATACAAGTATTAGGAGAAAAAAATGAAGACAGGAGAGCACAGGTACACATTTATGTATGGTGAGACCAAATATTGACAGACTCAACGAAAGGTCTAGATGTTCTCCATCACCTAAGTGCAATAATGCCCTAAAAATATGTTGCTACAAAATGACAGAAATTCATTACACAAATGAATGAGGGAAGCTGATCTGTTCATTTGCTGGGTGACATACTGAGCACTGCTGAATGACACCAGTATGACATCAGCAGCAACCAATCACAGTGGTCCATATGTATCTGGGGTTCTTGCTCTATTCCGTATTCATGGATAAACACCAAGAGAGTGTTAACCCCAAGATGTGTTTTTCTTCCCCATTTCATTCTAAATAAAGCAGCTGCTTCCATTCAGCATCAAACCTGACTAAAAAAAAAAAAAAGAAAAAAAAGGAAAAGAAAATAAATTAAAAAATAGGAGCCTCTCATCTCAGTGTGTTCTCTTACAAATCCAGAAACAATACATGGAAAGCGGGGGAGACCAGCTGGACTTACGTGTCACTGCTTCCTGAAAACCTGTAGGCAGAACAGAGCTTCAGTTCAGCTCTTCCTTGGCTAGGAGATGCATACACCAGAGAAAAAAGCATGTAGGGTCAAACATTGGGTCAAGGCTTTTATTGTCACTGAAGAAACAAATGCAATTGTTATTTCCATTTAAGGCACTTTAAATTGTACAACTGAAGTGCTATTCCTCTTCCTTCAACATCACTGGTTTCTCTGACATCTTCTTTTGCAGGGGAAAAGATTTGATAAGGCAAGAAGCAAAACCTGTTCCTCATTGACAAAACACACAGTCTAAGGCAGACACAGCAAGAACAGTTTGGTCTCCCAACACACACCAGTGTCCAGACTTTCACAGCTGGCCCTGGGGGCACAGCAAAGGGCAAGCAGCCTGCACATCTGGAATTGTCATAGTAACATTAGCTCCTGAGCTAAGTGTTGCTAAAGGTTGGACCTTTGGCACCTTCCTGCTTTGGCAAAGCCGTCAGCACAGGAGGGATGATGCAGAGGTTTTCCCTCACTGATCAGCAGTAGTATTCCTTGCAAAAGAAAAACTGGTGAAGGTTCTCAGGGTCCCAAGCAAAACCAAAACCATCTTGCCACTATCCTTTCCCATAAATATGTTTTAGCCCATGAACTGACCACCCAAAGGCGTGTGTGTGTGTGAAGGCATGTGCCTAGGCATGCACATGCACACTCTCTAGGCACAAGAGAGTTAGACACAAACCTAACAACAGATTCTTTTTTCAACTTTCAAACCTTCACCACAAGAGCAGGGTTTCTGAGGAAGCAGCCTTAGCTGGAAGCAAACATGAGGCCAAGTTCAGGACACTGGCCTTGAGGTGAACTGGCACCTCTCAGACTGATGTCCCATTTTCACCAACAGTCTTAGCAAATTTACAAATGGAAAAAGAAATAGCCAAAGTTAACTTCAAATACTTCTCATACAGGTACTTTGAAACAGTATTTCTCCATTCATGCAGAATCCATGTATAAGCATTCTGATTATGTTATGCACCACCTTATAATTAACATGGCTCAAAGGAGCAGAGGGTGCTGTATAAATGTAAAGCTAATGAGCTGACTTAAAAGGCAGAACACATAATGCAAAAACACAGTTTTTATTGGCCAGTACTTTATTCCTGTGCCACTTAATCAAATCCAGCTCATTTTACTTTTACTATATTGCTCAGAGCAAAAGCCTAGTGAGCTGGCTCTGCCATTTAACTACTTTTTGTTCAGCTATGTCTATTCCCCAGCTATGATAATACATATATTCATTACATGTAAATAGCACTGCATTATAACCAAACACAACAGTACAGCATCATGTTATAATTAAAATATATATTAGTGCCAAAGATGTAATTGCCGTCTTCCCCCCAGGACATTCTCTGCTAGTCCAGGAGCCCACATTACAGCCCATCAAGATAGCTTTATTGCTGCAGGAAGGGAAATTCCAGGCTCTTACCAGGTTTTTTCTTTCTATCCTTTGTGAGAACTGTTCATGGACAAAGGCACAGAAACTGTTCCTAACTGTGTCCATAGCTCAGACAGCCACTCAGCACCATACACAGAGTACTACAGAACAAATTGGAATACTTTTGCAAAAGAAGCTAGAGGGGAAAAAAAGAAAAATGCACGTCAGGTGGTAGGCCTACAGTTACAGTCTAAACCCCATGAGGCAGATTTTAGATATCATGGAAATTTGCCTGCAAGAAAGGAATTTGTTTCTAATGGCATGCTGGAATACAGTAGAAGCCTGCTTTCCATCCCTCTTTTTCTGAAGGATATAGCTACTTTGTCAGAAGTCACCAGCTCATCTCCAAGAGGATGCATTATCAACAATAATCAAGGTCAACTCATACAGGAGGAGCTACACCTGAACAATCAAGACAGTTTATGTTGTCAGTTGTCCAGAGAGACTATTTTCTGCACACTCACAGCACTTCTCTGTCTATTTTTGTTCTTCACATCCAAAAATCTAAAACCAAGCCATGAAAACACAAAAACTGGTTTGCTTGTTGTTGAGCACTATTGGCCACTAATTATCCAGCTTCTGTGTTTTTCCAAAAGGGAAAAAGTATTTTCAGTGATCAAAACTGTGTTTAGGATGCACTTAGAGCTAAAAGCAGTTTAAAGGCCTTTTACCTCAGTGTTTTATAATTCTTCATATTTTATACTACCTAATAAATGTTGGTACATATAATGTCACAATATTCTTCACATAGAAACTATTATTATGTCCCAGTCAGAAATTTTCTTATAAAGTCATCTGCAAACACCACTATCCGAACTGTGAATAGCAAGAACATTGTAGTTATAACTCCTAGAGGGAAACAGAAAAGTAAGACCTTAGAACAAGGAAAAAGACAAACATAGTTTTCATTCCCTGCCTTACCAATCAGAATGATTTCCACCAGAGAGCCACAGTCTAGCACCCATCCTTCTAACTTGCATCCCACAAGAAGAGATGTTGAAGATGTTGAAGAATTCCCAAATCACAAACAACATTTGTGAATTAAGCAAGCAAATTAAGTAAATTTAGGCTAGAACACTCGGAGTAACATTTTCCAAAGATGAGATGAACTTCACTAGCTGAAAGACAGGACCTTCTGGCTAATACAATCATTACAGTCACTTGATAAGACAACTCCTGATTAAGAAGGCATGTTTTCCCTGACTTCTGGGCTGGAACATTTTGTTTCTGGTGTTTGGAGGGGGGGAGGGATGTTGTTGGTTTGGTTTGGAGCATTTTGTTTGGTATTTTGGGGGTAGGGAGGTTGTTTCGGTTTGAGGTTTTTTGCTTCTTTGGTTGGTTGCTGTTTTTTGTTTTTCTAGAGGGTTTTTTTGTTGGTGTTTGTGAGAGAGAGAAGAGAAGTGCATGTGCTATAGTTCTCAAAAACTGCAGAAACCTGCAAAATACTAGAATGGTGATGCAGCTTGTGTATTCAAACTTCTCTGTAAAACCCTCCAGTATTCACATTTCATATTATTTAGTCCAACAGAAAATCTGTAGTTAATATTGGTGGAGTAGGGGTTTACAGAAAGGCTTTTCAGTCTTTGGATGACCAGAAAACTTTTGCAATAAGCTAAATATAGATACTATAGACCAATGACCTGGGTAGAATAATTAGAGGACTGAAACCTCAGGAAGGGTCCAAATTTAAGTAAGGAAATATGTAACAGCTGTACTTCAACTGCACAATAATAAACTTTTTCAATGACAAAGACCCTTTTTGTGCATTTTGCCATTTCCTGAACAAGCCTTCAGAAGAGACAGGAAGCCTGGCCATAAGGCTGAGCAGTTCCTCTGACACTGGAAAGAATAAAGAATCATGGTCATTATTATTTTAATTTATACTACCAGAGCAAAATCTCAGGTCTTTTATTTAAAATTATTTGAACCAGCTTCTACAAATTCTTATTGAAAACATCTCTGATTTAAATCACATGATAAAATAAGATGCTGCTGGCAAGTCTGATTTCTCCCTGCAAAGACACTAACACAGCAAGAGGGGAGCGATCATATCTTCAAACACTTGCTGTGTTGGAGGAGAAAGAAGGGCAAGACTGCAAGAGAGAAGTAGTTCTGGGTTATATCACAGCCACCTACTCTAAAACAGAAAACAATATGAACAGTAGGAAGGCAATTCCCATTCTTACAAAAATATGTCTGAGGTCATTTAAAAAAGCATTCGTAAATCTTCTCATTCTTTTACCCAATCATTTTCTAATATTAGCTAGGCCAATCTAAGGGCATGTGTTACAGTATCAGCATTCAGAGAGAGAAAAAAAATAAGCAATTTATCCAGCTGTTTATTCATAACTGCTCCCTGAAGGACAGCTACTGAACAAGTGCTGGCAAGCCCCTCTGGAAACATGCCAGCCGCCAAGACCTCTCCACCACGCCAAAAAGTTCAGTAGCACATGCGTGCTCTGGTACTGCCTTGCCAGAAACCTGTGACAAACACAGACACATGCTCCTCATGTGGCTCCTCTGCAGGCTCTCTGCACAGCAGCCAGCCAAGGCACCCAAAAACCAGCAGCATTGCTTGGGCAGACACTGCAGAGGAGGAAGGAAGCCTCCGACCATTCCCTCTGGGCTCAGACAGCCAAGAGCAGATACTCCAAATGTCCCGTGCCCTCAGGGTGACTCACCAGTCATCTCATTCACCCTGCCTTCAGCCTGGCAGTGGTGGAATAAGTGACTCAGTGGTTGGTCCTGCTGGTTTTGTGTGACTGGCATTCACACAGCTGGCTTCTGATAGAGCGAGTACTAGATTTTCAACCTATAGGCCCTTTTCCACTAAAAACAGCTACCAAAAGGTCAAGTGACAAACCATTGACAGAATCACTTCTAATGTGGTTTGTTCCCATAAGTCCAAGGCATCTTAAACTCAAAATACAAATTTGTTGTTGCATGTTAGTAACTAGAATTCAATGCCCTCAGAGGAAACCCTGGCAATTCTGCTGGTCAGTATTCCTGCCCATACCCATTGAAATCAATCCTCTATATATGTCATCAACTGTTCCTTGTGTTGGGTGTCAAATATTTGACCCTTTAAACTTCCAAAACTGAGGTAGCTCTTTAAAGGCAGATTACTGTGACAGACCAAACTGCTTGCTTTTGTCACCAAACCCTTTTTTTTTCCGAATTCTCCTTCCTTCCCAACACCTTTTGTTTGCCTCATTTACTTCGCATACGGCATCAGAGTTGGCAAGATATGCAAGAACAGTTACATGTTTAAATCCGAGACACAGCAGCCACCTGAATCCTGGCATTTTCTTTTAGAAGCAGGCAAGGAGGAAAGGGTTATCTTCCCATTAAGGTTTCCCTGCAAGGACAACAAGAAAAGGTGCCAATTAATACCAAGTGCTCAGGCAGCAGGCTGTGCTGATAGATACTTGCCCCTGGGCAATTCTACAGGAGAAATCTGCCCCTCATCAAGTAGTTGCTGGGTGACCTAAATTACCTCATTAAGAACAGGATCCTGCTTGTCTCAACTTCATCTGCCCAGAAATGAGGCATCTCCAGGGCTATGACAGATGAGCAAGGCAGTCTGTCTGGTGCAGGTCACCAGCAGAAAACACCTCTTCGGGGAGAGCAGACAGACACCCTTCTCTTGCCTGCAGCTCCCCCCAGGGACACCCCATCTTTCTTGGTCCAACTGGAGCAGGTTTGAAGCATTCAGCATCCTGCACTCAAGAGCCTGGTCTCTTCAGTCTCCTGATAAATATAACAATGTTCTTGAATTTTTCTTAAGGCATACGATGATGCACATTCAGTTGGCTTAGTGTATAAAATTTTTATTTTGCAGCCAGAGCTGTGAAATAAATGGCCTACTGAAATGCATTCCAAGAGGTATCACAAAAGCATTATCGAGGAGGCATTTTGTTTTCTTGACTTAATTTTTTTATTACTCCGTTCAATCTCCTATTGCAAAATACCTGAAGAATATGTCCACACTGAAGACTGACACATAAGTAAATTAAGTAGTTTTTTGATAGCAATAGTGCTGCCTTTCTAATCATTAGACTAATTGTTTTTATTGCATTCCTTTGGCTTAAAGTTATTTTAAGGGGGGGGGGGATTTGCTCTAGGCTTAGTCCTTGTGTGCCAAGTTTCAGTCAGCAGTGAATTTTAATGGCAGAGTTATAAAACCCTTGAAAGCCAAAATTTATAATGGAAATGCTGACACAGTAACAGCTATAGCTAACAGCACAGGTGACACTCCTCTAATATATTGATTCTTTGCTGTTAAACTATTCCCAGGGGCTTAGGATTTTGTGCATGTAGAAGTCCGACAAGAAAAATTTCTGTAATTGCATTCACTCAGGTTTGCAGTCAAAGACTTTACATATGTACAGCCATTCCCACTTTGTCAAGAACCTGAAGTACCTGATTAGTAGGATGCCCCAGGTTTGGGTGTTGTTTTGGGTTTGGTTTTTTTAACAGGTTGACTACTTTGGAAAAGTACAGTGAAGAGGAGGACCTAACAGAGGCATCTGAGCAGAGAAGGACAGAAAGAAGGACAAATATACAGCTTGAAGAATGTAAGACATAGCAGGTGAGGAGAAACAAGTAAAATAAAAATGGATTTTAAGAGAGGAAGGAACTGTAGCTCTAGGCAGGAAGTGGAAAATATATGTTAATGAAGGAATAGAAAAAGAGCACAAGAGAACAAGAACGCTCCTGGGAGAGCAGAGCAAGCAGATAAAACCACAAAAATGGAAAAGAGAAGGAAGAAAAAGTATTTTTAATAAAAACCTAACAAAATCATTATTTAGATAAAAATGAGAGGACAGGCAGCATAAAGAGCAAAGAATAAGACCCATTAGAGCCTACTTTGGTTTTGCTGGGTTGTTGTTTTTTGGAGGTTTTTTATTGTATCCTTCTTCCTATGTTCAATTGTACTCTGCTTCTCTGGCAGAAGTCCAAAAATTCTGTCAATGACAGGAAAGAGGTGGCCAAAACATTTCACACTTTCAGCTGAAACCAAACAGCTGCTTGTTTTGGGGTAAATCCTGACATTAATAAAGGACTTTTTTGGTCTGCCTGTCTCAATTGCAAGAAAATATTGCTTCCATTTCAGATTCTGTGCTAATAAGTGTCAGTGCCATCTAAACTGACCATTTAAATGATGTTAGGGTGCTTTCAAAGCAAGATGGAGATATTCACAAATAATCAAAACACTCTGCATGAGTCATTTCTGAACATATGCTCACAAAAAACAGAACATATGAAACTGGAGCTCCAGATGCTTACAGGTAAGCATACTATTTATTTTATGCAGCACGGGAAGAGGGATTTTTTTTTAATTTCTTTTTAATAAACAGCATATGAATAAAAAAAATACATACATTGGAATTAGGAGGGAGGGAAAAAAACAACAGTATGATCTGAAGGAATCCAGACTAGGGACATGGCTGCAAAAGCCAGCACAAAGCAAGCTCCTCCTGCAGCACTATGAGGCTTGGAAAACTTCAAGAAGCCAAAACTGGATCCTGAGGTTCTCCTGGATGCTCCACATTCACAGCTATTTTTATACTTCATCTGGAATTATGGAAGCACTATACTTCATGCAGAAGCCTTTTCTCTTTCCATAAGTTAAGTTAATGAGGCATTATTTTAAGAAATGGAAAAAAGTGCCTTCCCTCCCCTCCTCCCCAGCCACTTGGTTTTCTTTAAGGACATGTTATTCTGAAGTTAATAGCTCTGACAGTCTGCCAGGCCAAACAGTCATAAGCAGCAGTAATTCTTGAGCAGCTCTGAAGCTCAGTCTTAAATACCACAGGAGTCCTTCGTGCTGAGCTCTCCCTCCCAGTCAGGCTTATCCTATGCTAAAACCACTATTACCCTTCTGCTGAAGAGCAAAGGGCTGCAGGGTAGAGGGTCAGGCAGTAAGTATGTAAAGCCTGAATTAAGTTTTCAGTCCATACTGTTGAATGGCTATGCCATTTCCTCTTAAAAACACAAAACCCTGGTGAATTTTGAGTGCACTGAGCGAACTACATGACAGGAAAATGATCTTATTTAATCACCGGGAAAAAAAACGGCGTGCAGGTTTCTGCTGGTGTGCTACTGTAACATTTGGCACAATCTCATTGGAAGGATTGTGTCATGCTGACAGATTAATGAGCTCTAAGAGAAATGAACAGATAAATACGGAATAAGCAAGCGACCTGCACTGACAGAGTTACTGCACGGAAAGGCTGCGTGTCTCGCCTGTATTTGTCTGTGCTCAGCAGGCTCAACACATGAGAAAACATAAATGGAACAGAGCCAGAATACAGCTTTACAGACAGAGAAGATAATTTTATAAAAATTATGCTTCCCCCCACCAAATAAACAAGTTTCATATATACTGAGGGAAAAGGAAAGAAATTCCCAAAACACAAGGAAAAAAAAAATCCCAAAAGTGACTTAATGAATTATATAAGGGAAAGATAAATCCTCTATTTCCCTTCTTTCCATTCCTTAAACAATACCTTTTTGACGTAACAGCATTTTATATCACTTTAGGTTAGCAATTTAGCCTATCAAATTATTGTAACATACATACATTCTTTTCTGTAAGAAACCAAAAAAATTTCAAGCTTCCTATGCAACTTTAACCATTTAATTGCTTTCTAACACTTTGCCTATGCTAATAGAAAGCACTGAATTAAACAGAGAAATTGTGAAATGTTGGTTCCAATAGGATGTTTTGTGTTTATGACTCATTTCCAAATTGTGTTATTTGACCAAAGATAACCTATTCTAAAGTGAAATAAGAAATCTATAGTTTACAAAATTTTATAAAGTAGTTACAATCAGGAGAACAATCTGAAGTTCTTCTGACTACACCATAAAGTTGTAGCAACTGATCAAGCTCAAGACCTATTAAGAAATAACAAATAAAAGGAAAATGTTGAAGTATTTCAGAAAGAATGAGGAAGACATGGGAATTGAAATTTTCTAACTATTCAAAGACCAAAAACCCCAAAAGCATAAATCTCAAAGTCAGCTCAAAAAACATGAAAAGCATGGATTGCATCTTATTTCAGTCAAACCTCTTTGCTCATCCCTAAATCAATATTTTCTAAGACTTTTGGAGGAGAAAAAGAATTAAAATTGGATAAAATAAAATGTTCTCATAAAGTGTTGGAAGTTTCATGAATTTCCAAACACGCAGTGCAGCTGTGATTTGTTTGTGTTCTCTTAGGACAACTAACAAGTTTCAGAATATTGTATTCCTGTGAGATGCTGAAGACAGTCACAGCTGAACCCGGGCAGTTCCAACCAACGTGGTTATTCCCTTGACACTGCTCATCCTCGCTCCCAGCAGCTGCCCACACAACAGCAAGCTGGTTAGTCTGAATATAATGCTGCTCTGAACTTAAAAACACCAGTCTGGGTTTACTGTGCTGAGCTGGGAGCAACTGAGATGAAGGAGAAGTTTCACGGGGGGATTTTCACACCCTAAGGAAAGTCTCCCCAAAGAAAGGGAAGAGCTAACTACACCAGAAGTTTATCATTTCGGTCAACTGAACTTAGCTCTGCTCTCATCCTAAGCTGATATGAGGCACACAGCAAAGACAGAGCTTATTATAATAACAGCATATTGAAGGCAACAGGAATTATGCCAATGATGATTTTAACTAATTATTTATCCAACAAGATAAATGCAAGAAAGCAGCAAATAGACACTGCCACCACTGAACATTGCTAAACACCATCAACACCTCCCTGCCCTTTCAGGGACATTCTGAAGTTCAGAATCAATCACTTGGTTTGGAAAAGACCTTTAAGATCATTGAGTCCAACTGTTAACCCAGAACTGCCAAGTCCAACACTAAACCATTTCCCTAAGTGCCACATCTATACATCTTTTAATTATCTCCACGAAGGTATTTTTGGTAGGAGGATATTATGGGGAGAAAGCTCCCTTACATCTTGCAACCTTCATTTTTTTACTTCTGTAGCAACAGAGAGAGCTGACACTGGAGATTGACCCTGTCACCTTTGCATTTGGTGGCTTTAGACGCAAAGGAAATGAGGTAAGTTTGAAGACAGGATTCAAGCAAGAGCAATGGATGATGAAGTAGCTGTGTTGGCTTGCATAAAGCAGCCTTCCACCTCTGCAGAGGTGCAGATAGGCATCTCTAAAATAATGTACTAAGGCAAAATAACAATATATCACCACAGCCACAGGAGCTCTAAAATAGGAGCCTCAACAGTTATTGTAACTAGACATTGGTTATTTCTTGGATTATGCAGCCAGAAGATTTCTATTACAGATTTCTTTCTGTTTATAATCTATGCTCTAAGAGATCGTCAACATCAACAAACTATTCCCAGTTTAGGTAACAGAAGCAACTTCTTTCTCACTAACAGAATATCCTGAGAACTGAGAAAAGAAAAATTCAGCAGGATTGCCTCAGCACTTCTTGGG
Source organism: Calyptomena viridis (assembly GCA_013390005.1). Classification (NCBI taxonomy): domain Eukaryota; kingdom Metazoa; phylum Chordata; class Aves; order Passeriformes; family Eurylaimidae; genus Calyptomena; species Calyptomena viridis. Next base: position 90,466 of record WEIV01012583.1, read on the forward strand.
TGCTTGGGAACATGCTTCTATAATTTTACTATGATAAGAGACTGTGATTTGGAAATGCATAGAAGATTCAACACAAGTTAGTATGACCATAAGACACAGATGATAGTCATTGTGAGTTACTTACTTTTAATAAAAAAGGCTTGGGAGGGGTTGTTGTGTGTGTACAGCAGGTGATAGTGCAACAACAGGTAAAGCAAGGTAAAGACAATAACATCATAATGAAACCTGTGAGTTTAAAGATCAAGTTGCATTTAATAGTAAATATTCTAGTATTGCAACAGATTATTCCACATTTTTCATCATACCTTGACAGCAATGGCATATCACCCTTTCAAGGCAATGGGGAGGAGGAGGAAGCAGCAAGAAGCATGCTTGTGACATTTTGCTTTATTCTGTGAGGGTACTTTAAATTCTAAGGCTATTAAATGAGAAGGTTGCAAGAATAGTGCATGCTATTACAGAAAAAATGTTTTAGTAGATCACTCAGTGAGCTGATATATTTGGCAACTGAAAGTTTAGGATCTTTAGGCCTAAAAACTGGGAAGGAGTTGTCCCACTTTCAATTTAAGCAGGGGTATTCCCTGTATAGCTGACAGCCAAGGCTTGGGGCATTTGCAAACAGCACAAAGCACTTACAAGTTTACTGGCACAAGTCAAAACTTCTAGCCAGCAGCTTATTTCTTTCTGTGTCCTCTACTACCTTAAAACTCCTGATCTCTGGGTGTTTGGGGGACACAGACTGCTGAGTGTTTATCTGGGAGGAGCGTTTGTTTTGTTTGTTAGGGTTTTTTTCATAGTATTTGATCATTCCTTTGAGTTCTCTCTAGGCAATAATTTTTTTCTAGTTACTTTCAAATACAACATAGGTTTTGTTTGTCAGCTTTTGGAGAGAACTAGCTTTAAAATTATTATCTAGGTATATTCTTATCCCATCTGTGCTTTGTTGATGGTCCTGCCTGAGGCTGTAGCAGCATTACAATGGCTTTGAGTTTCTAGAGGCTGATTCTAGGGCAGTCTATTCAGGACATAGACATTAGAGTAAGAAAAGGCAGATGGCTTTTGCTACTAGGTCTAGCAACTAGTTTTAAGTCAAAGATGTGTTTGACAGCCAGAGAGTTATCCTAACGTGTTTTTCTACTGTCACTATCTATCTTTCTCAAATCTTCCCCAGCAATATAGACTGCCAGGTTTCTAAGTCCCCATCATCTAATAAAAGTGAACCCAAAGTTCCCAAAATACAACAGAAAAATCGAAACATGCATCCACTATTTTCTTGGTTTCATAATTAAACAAACTCTGAAAAGTAAGTCTCTATGGACCAAGTGTCTTCAGAAAACAAGGAATAGAACTACACCAAACCCAATGATTTTGCACAGCAGTCTCCTCTTTGCTTTGTGGACCATAAGAGAGAAGTGTGCTGTCACTTACACTGAGGCAGACAATGGTAGAAAAAGCCAAGATTTGCCAACTGTGGCAGACAGTACCTAGTGACAACAGGACTACATTTTGACTAATGTTTCTGAAGACCTAGCAGAGCAATGATTGCCTGCTATCCCAGTGATGCTACCTGCAGCTACTACAATATGGAGAAGGTGCGAGTCAATAAATTCATTCTTGTCACTTGGTTTCTACTCTAACAGATACATCATGAGACAAAAGAAGCATCACTGTCACAGACTCAGGATTTTATCAGAAGTCTCCTAGTATTCTAGGGGAGATCCTTATGTACTTCACCACCTAGCTTGGCAATCATATGAAGTAATTAAATAAGAAACTCAGCTTTCTAGATCCTGTTATTTGTGGAGAAGAGTTCTTACAATGAAGATTTCCAGTACCACATCACTGACTAAGCAAAGTTTTGCAGAAGGCATTTAAAATGTGATGCTCCTGTTGGGACCATTGCTAATACACAAAATGGACCAAACCCTTCTCAGGGAGAGAGGGAGGATCCTGGAACCAGTGGTGCAGTCACTCCTCTGACAAAACTCAACACCCTGCTAAAATCATATGAGCTCAGATCCTGCTCACAGCAAGAAAATAAGCTGTTTGTGAAGACCTGATTATCCTTACGTGCAGGAGAAAACACAATGAAGTGGAAGAAGTTTGACACTCTGCATCTGCATGCTACATCCCTACATTAAGATATAGTAAAATATGATGGGAAAACCATTACAGCACCCATTTGATATCATTCCTTAATCTTGTATATTGTTACTGCTATCTGTTTCTGGGTTTGACAGGATTTTTTTCGGTTTTGCCAGTTTTCAGTTTCAGTCAGTGTGCCAACTTTCACAAACTATTCAATTAAAATGGTATTTCAAGTAATATTTCACCAGAAAACATTGTATGTTGCTCCCCTAAAATCAAGTTAAACTTCATGAACTTCAGTCTCTCCCCCTATCAATATGATAATTTTGACAAACTAAGGCTTTCCAGCTTTTCTGGCCCAATTTTCACATTTATGTAACTAAACCATTTAAGATCCATGATTCTCACTCAGATAGACAGTTTCTCACTCATGTTTCTCTTATTCAGATATGCACACTTTTTATTTTTAAATCTATTACTTTATATATTGGTGTATGTATTTACATGTAGACTAGAATAGAGGCTCTCTGAGTTTGATGCTGCTTGTCCTTCCTCTGCCTATTTGAGAGGGAGGACAACTGATGACCTTCTCCTCCTGCTTCTCTTGCCCAACTCACTACTTGTTTCACAACTCATTCAGTATAGTTACCAGCTGTGTTTGAAATTCACTCAGTTAATCTTCCCAAATCCTTTGGATCAAGACAGTTTGAACCAGCTAATTTACATGGCAGCCCTAATTTTTTAAATATCACTCTTCAAATTCTTTCTATGAGCAGTCAGGTTTGCATGACTGCCAGTCTCTCCCTCACCTGGAACCTGCACTGTCTCATCAGGAGCATTTTGAACCCACTCTTTACTGGCACGTGACACCCACAGCCATTGAACAGTATAGGATGTGTGAACTAACTATGCACCCACACAAAAAAGTCCTTGTCTCATTTGGAATATGACAGTCAGTGTTTTTTCACTAATTATCTTCAAGCGTGTAATTTTTCTCATTTACAAGCAGTAAGCTCTAGAATAGCTCGAGAAGGACTTATTCTCCTGTGTGCACTTCAGAAAAAAATACTATGGACAAGATATTATACTTATNTATGACCAGCTTATTGTATAATGATGCACTCACACTAAAACCAAAAGAGTGGTGGGTTTTTTTGTTAAATGATCCACCAGCAGCAGCTGCAAATATACAGGGAACACATGGTACTGGACAGCATGGCCTGGGACAGACTAACCAAACAGCTCAAAAGGGAAGTTTTCACTTACTCCATTCCAAGTACATCATTTCTACTGGAAGGAAATTTCAATCTGCAGATCAACCACGAATTAAATTTATATTAAAAAATAATATCCTGCATTTTACACGCTAAATTAAAACAGATGCAATTAAAGCCTTTGAAAGTAATTTTGGCCAGTGCTTCATTTATATCTACAGCTAAAGCAGATACTTTCTAAGGCATTTGTGCCAAATTTGACTAATTTTTCCGCTATGTGTTTTAATTACTGTGTATGCTTTCCTGTTGCAGTTAAGAATATCCATTACACACTTGAACAGCCAATGCTATGAGAAAGGGTGTGCTTTTCTTAAGCCTAGTGCTATTTCAAATCATTATGTGATAATGGCAAAGCTCACAGCTCACAGATGTGAGTATAGACAGTTTGTACACACCCCCACCCCCACCATGATCCACATCTGACCTTGGCTGCAGCAACACACAGCACATCCAGAGCAACCTTACAGATGTAAGAGAAGCTACACAGCACCATGCTCAGTGTTATGTTTAAATATCACTGCACTTCTCCTGCTATGGCACCTATATTAAAGCCAACTTCAATAAACATTTTCTTCTCAAGAAGACTGATTTGTTTAGATTCCTTGCATCCCCATCCCTCCGGTACAAACACACAAAAGGCATTCCAGCCAAGAACCTACTTCATACAGCATAGCCTGTACCAGCATCCCCAGAGAATCCCAGCCTTCTAATGTGCGGGGACTTAATAAAAGCTATTTCTTAAGTTCAAGAATCCATGTCAGAAAACAAGGTTTGGAGATTACCCCTTCTAATACGAGTTTATGGTTTTCAGTACACTTGTAAAGCTAAACAGGGGGAATTTCAAATGAAAAAAAAAAAGTAAACTGCTGCAATCCAGTCCTTGCTTTGCTTGGCTTAACTGCTGAGCTTCCTCCCCAGGCAGCTAGCTACAAGCTGTTAGTGGAATTGGAGTCTTAGATAATTGCATTTGGTAAGATGTTTCTGCAAAAACAGCCTTTTTCTCCTCTTTGGCTTTGTAGACCAAACCCCACAATGAAGTCACTGCTAAATGTGTGTATCACATACTATAGGTATGTGTGTACTTACACACTGTCTATGGTTAACACTGACAGATTAGTGAACAAGTTCCCCTTGCATTAAACCAATGATGTCTAGACCAACTGCTTCAATGAGTCTAAATCTCAAGAAAATGGGAACAGCTGCAAGCAGGAGAAGGCAATCACAGCTGTCTTAAAACTTAAAGTAAATTATGTGGAAGGATTTGCAGATTAAAAAAATGAAGTGGATTTAAGATAGCAATTTCTGAAAGTTTAAAATAAGAATAAAATGTATACTTTTACATAGCTACAAGTCAGGGTATCTTCTAGGTTGTGTATGCAAACCCAAACACTCATTGCAGAGAAATCAACAGAACTGTTTGCTATACCTCTGTATACTAGAAAAAGTAAAACTTGGCCAAAAACTTTTTTCTAAGAGGAAAATATGCCTTTGCATGTTAACTGGTGAAAATAAGACAATCCATATATGTAAAATGTTCATGTCCCTTCTATCTACTTTTACATTATAAATATTCTTTTCATTTCAGTGAAAAAGAACTATATGTTATAATGTAAATTACTTCCTTAATGCAGAGAATATGCAAAGGACCAAATACAGTCCAGTTTTTGTCCCACGAAAGCGTTCAAATTCAGGTCATACAGGGTTTTGTGCAACTGGATCTAACAAAAGATGATGCTGCCCGTGGCAGGGAGGTTGGACTACATGATCTTTACAGATCTTTTCCAACCCAAACCATTCTACAATTCTATGAATAAACAGAAGAATGTACTCAGAGTAGATATTATGGTGTTATGAACTAAAAAAGACAACATTTTATGTAAGGGAGATTTTTCAAGAAGAACTGACTAAACAGGGAAATCAGAGAGTTTACCATGGGAATGGGAAAGCTGCTCAAAGCAAGTCTGAAATTATCAGAATTTTCTCTAGTAAACAAGTCACACGTTCAACCCACACCAAGATTTACCATGGAAATCTCTGCAGCCCTGCTGTAGAGATTCAGACACACCTAGGTCTAGGTCCTGGCTCGAAGCATAAAACCAAGGGAGTACCCAGCCCCATGCCAGGAGACCAGCACTGCAGGAAGAACCCATGCCCCCAAGTCCTGGAACTGGTTTCAAACACAGGACCAGGAGCATGGTCTTTTTTCTTTATAGTGACAGTGTTTACCTGTAGTGAAATTCAGTATTTACCATTACAAAGCCATGAAGCTGGGCAATGGTCCCCTCTGACCAAACAAAAGCATTTGTGCTATGTTTTGTATTCTTTTTTCAAACTTTGGCCAAATCCTAGATTGCCAAAGCATTAAAACCTCATTTTTGCTTATTTTCACAGTATTCCTCAGAAAGTACAGTATGTGAATAAAAAATTCTCCTCTTTGTCCACCATTTGTGGATTTAATAGGTGTTGGGGTAGTAATTACTCCACTTTTCCTCGCGACAAAGGCTCTATTTTGAAATATTCAATGCTCAAAACCTGCGATACAGTCCCCAAATTTATTAAGATGAAAGTTCTAAAGCAGAGTGCATTTGGAAAGCTCTGAGAACTCAGCATTTTCCATCTCTGCTGCATATTCCTATTTTTATTGTATTCATTCCACAGAACACCAATCTTCACTGCATAAAACAGCTTATCAGTGCACACCCTTGACCACGGTTTAAAAAACAGCATTTACCAACAAACTACAGGTGAAAAACTATTCCTCTGTATAAATTGTACATCTTGGGAACTTAATATTTCTTTCATGCTGAAAACCTATTCAAGCCTTCCCACATCTGTTGGTGAAGTGGTTTGCTCCAGCCAGGGGAACGACAATTGCTGATATTTCAAGAAACCTAATCTCTTAATGTTGGGGATCAGACGAAGGGTATGGCCATGAAAGAGACAGCTTGAAACAGCCCTAATCTCTGGCATATCTGAAGCTACAGATGGCAGAGATGCTGTGCTGCCACCAACATAGATTCAACTGACTGTAGCCTGCCTGCCCAAGGGTGGTCCAGCCAGAGTGATCCAACTGCACACAGAAATCTCCCACGCCACTACCGCTGTCCTGGGAAAGTAAAGTAAGTCCATCCAGGCAGGATGGGTGAGGGTGGGAACTGGGCATGCACCATTTCCATCAGATGACAGCTATGTGAGACTGCTGACAAGACAATACTCAGGAGTGCTGGGTCAGACAACAGAGGCTCAGCTTTTCTAATCAGCCCGCTCCACATTGATACATAAGGACACACATCACCCCTCTCTCTCCTCCAACAGAGCACTAAGCCTCCATCCTTTCTGATTCCTTGCAAAATACAAGTATTTTCACCTCAGCTTAACCTCTCCCTGCACAAGGGTCTACGTGCCAATTGTGACTCCCAAAATATTATTAAAAAAATGCTTTGGATTGCAAGCATCCTAAAACAAGTTTAAACTTCCAAGATGAATTTTCAGTTGGCTATAAACTAAACCTATGAGTCACCATATGTACTCAACGTCCAAAACCAATGATATTTGGTCTGCAATATGGCCCCACTACACTGATCCTTGAAATAAGAGACTGTCCTGACTGCATATAGAGCAGCAACATAACTAGAATTAATAATTTCCAAGAGGGTTGAGAAGAGATGCCATCACACAGCTGAACTGAGGAGCTCACAGCCCAGGAGAGGGCCATCCTCCCTGGAACACAGCACATCTGCAAGGCAGGATGTTTTCCAAGCTAAGAGCTGATGTGTTTTTCTGGAGAGGAAACAGGAGGCATGAGGATTATGGTTACTTTTGAGGGCCTGGGAAGTTTGGGGGAGGGAGGCTAGGCACATGGGAGCATTCACACAATTCTCCAAGCACCAAAAAAAAAGTGCAGTTCTGATCCCTCCTTCAGCAGACCAGCAGCAGTGCTCATCAAGTCATGAATTTACTGCATGGGAGTTGCTTCAGCTCTCTGGGAGCTTTTTTCTGCCTATACTGCAGCATGTGTCTCGCATGTCTTTCATTAACTTATATGTCTTTCATTAATTTATATGCTCTTATGTATATAAAAGCAGGTACATGGGGGTTGTGGAAGTGACAATGCAAGAATGATTATTAGACTGGCAATTCAAGAGTTAAACTGAATTTTTCTAAAGTACTTATCACCATAGACTAATAATAAAACAGCTGGGAGGAGGGAGAAAAGAAGTGAGTTAAAGCTATCACTCCCCATTTAACTTGATTCAACAGCTTAAAGGTCAGTTTTTAAAAATGCCATGACAGAAAGACTTTTGTTACTAAAGTTACAAACATCAGAGCCTATTCTGACTGGCAGAATAGTTATACCTATAATTAAAGTGTAGATTAGAGGGGAAAAACCATTGCAGAAACCACTGAACAAAAAGTCAACATGAGAAAATCAGTTCCATGCTTCTATTAGAAATCCACCCTAAATATCCTACAGCTGGCTAAAGAGCCAACACCTAGCTGTAACCCTGAAAGAACTTGTCCCTCCAAGTGTAGAGTTTAGGCAGGTTGGGTCAAAAATGTCCAAACACCCAAATTTTCATATGTGCAAATAACTGAGTTTTCATTTTAATATCTGTGGTAGAAATAGATGCTTGTGCTTCAAAAATTAGACATTTAAATATGTAACTGAAAGTATAAGCTCAAAGACAGCATGGAAAAGAGCAACCCCAAACCAGTAGCTTCAACAACAGACTGAAATGACAAGGAAGTCACCACAGAACCAGAAGTTCATCATTTTCAAGGAAGTTTTAATTACTTCATTTCACCTAGAACTTCTTGCATATTGACTGCCATGTAACCCATGTAACCACTTGTAGTAGTTCACTACCTGCTGCCGACTTTAAAGCATGAATTGTTCATCCTCATTAGGACCAGCTGAATCTGAAGTTTACTACTGTACCTCTTCCAAGTAATTCTACTTGGATAATTTGCCACATATCAAGAGGCCTGAAAGAATTGACAATCCAAGGTTTTCCCTGAAAAGAAGCCTCCAAATATTTTAGACAGATGTCCTTTACATAGTTGAAGTTTGTGACTCACACGGGGACAGGTCAGAAAGATGGCACACTGGAAAAGATTCTCATTGAAAGAACGGCAAGTCGAACCAAAATCTGGTTGCTGATTTAAACAAAACAATTCCTACTGTTCTGAAAACAAACTGACAACAAAGAGCAGTTTTCCTCAAAGTTCTGGTATTAGACTATGACAACTTGCTGCAACTTTAAGGTAGTTGTATCACTCTGTGTTGCAGCAGATGCATTTCAATTAATTTTAAAGGTGAAAGTGGTTGTGATGGAACTTTTGTACTTATTGACCAAACCTTAAATCTTGAAATCCTTAAATCTTAAGAAAACCATACATATAGTACTATTTTCCAACAAGCAAAAAGTATTCTTCAGCAACATGAAAAGTTGGATTTATGCCCTAGGCACCTTACTTTTACCTGGCAGCTGGCAGTAGTCCTAAAGCAGTGTCTGAACAGCACTCCTGAGCTCCTGGAAGGGACAATCTTGCAGGTGACCAACCTAAGTTTATGATAGGCAATGAAGAAAGTTTTTACAGTCCTCTACAAGATAAGAGTTGTGCTATTACACAGAAGGTTCAGAGTTCAGGAATTGACTTTAAAAGTATATTACAGGGCTGGAGATCACAATGGGAACCTCTGCCAGATCTGCTGGCAGTTCTGTTCTCAACCTCTCTCTTCTGCTGCCCTGCAGCTTTCAGAGTCAGCCACTTGTCTGTGTCACTGGGAAGACACAACCATTCAGCAATAGAAACAAAGATGATTCATGAATGCACACAAATTGATATTTCCCATGGAACAGAAGAGACTAAGAGAAGTCAGTTCTAGAATTGAAAAGTTTCTCATATTTTTTAATAGAAACATTCACACTGATTGTTCTTGGCAGAAACCAGAGTCTTTAAGGAGGCCTGTGAGCAAGCCAACAGGCAAGCACATGACTTTTTTTCTTGAAACACCATTCTATCCCCCAAGATATTTACTCCATAGTTGGCTGTTTAGTAATATCACCACCATCATCAGAAGTCTTTATATAAGTTAACAATAATATCAGCATTAATTGAAAGGAAAGCACTTGACAAGTTTTTTCTACCATTTCCATCCCAGGTTTACATTCTATCCCCCAAGATATTTTAGTTCTGGTTTAAACTACTATAGCCTACAGCTTGAGTAAAGCTGGTCAAAAAGTTTATTTAAAATTTGTGTTAAACAAATGGTTTTCTTGGCAGAAGAATTTCTGAAAACATCAGCATTTTCAGCCTGAACTGTGGGACAGAAGGAGTGCCCCCAGGGGCTCCTGTTGTGTGTCACAGCTCAGAACTTGCCTGAATTTCAAGCTCTGTCTCACCAAGGTCATGGCAAACAGTGAAAAAACAGATCAGTGCTTCATTCAGCTGATCAAAAATCAGACAAAATAACTGCGTGTGGTAATTGTGAAGGAGTGTAATGCATGTAACATGATGGAGAGAATGTTTAAGACCTAAAGCTGATAGCTTTCCGAGTGCACCCCCTCTCACAGATTCTGGTAAGATTCAAGAAATAATTTTAATGACTTTCACCACCATTTCTTTAACAGCTGCACCACTTGAGCTATGAGTTTTAAAGCAATAGCTGTAACATATTTTTCTACTTCTTTCTTCTCATTATAAATGAGAAGAATATGGCCCAAGCCATATTCATTTAATACCACAGAGAAAAGAGAAACAAAGAAGAATAGGGAAAAAAGGTCACTGTCAGGCCAAGACCAAGTCTGGAAAATTTCAACTTGAGACACGAGCATTTCAGTAAGTTATAAGCAACTGAAACAATAAAGGAATTATAATTGAAATGCTGCAAGAATTTTAACTATAGCTCCTTCTATGCTAACTAATACTTAATGTATTTCAACAGCATTCAGAATCTCTTCTTGACATGAATGATCTGTGCTTTCAAGATCACTCCCAACTGCTTTGAAATAGCAGAATAAAGGGATGGTTGGTGTTGGCCACAGCTGCAGCTGATGGAGCTCAGCAGAGCTTCCCTGCTTTCAGTAAGTCACAGGAAAAGCAAGAAAAAGGAGACAAACCAAAATCCCCCAACTTGTAACAGTTCATCCAGTTTACTTATGATAGTTTCCCTCACAACACAGAAAAGCTGTGTTTGCCAGCCTCTCACCAGAGCAGCTAATTGAAACATGGCCTGTTCTGATGCCTTCTGCAAGTCTATATTTCTCCAGTTTAAGCCAAATGGATGCTCAAATCTCAAGTTCAGCATTTTTGTTCCCACCTCCTCCTAGCACATTCCCTTCCACTCCTTGCCCTTCTCCTCACAGGAGGTCCCAAGGAGGACCAGAGCCTAATCAAAATTATCCCTGTCTCTCCAGAACAGACTTATAATTGTGAACAGACTAAACACACCTTTTTTTCTTTCACTGCTCTAAACACAGGATCTAGAAAGGCATCCTATAATTGCTGAATTCCTGTTGAAATAATCCTAAACCAACTATTTTTCCAAAGAGTGCTCTGTTAAAAAATTCAGACATCCTGTGAAAATTCTGCATACCAACTCAGACATTAACTGTCTACACCTCTTATAAAAACCAAAAAAGCCCCCAACAAACAGAACACCACAAGACCCCAAAACCAATGTTTCAAATTCACTCCATTTAACAATTATTTGCAAGGGGCAATACACTGAGTTTCTAATACGAAGTGCTAGAGGCACACTACCACCAGCATCTTCATTTAAGTTCTTTCTACACACTGCGATACTGTGTTTCAGTCAGAAATTAGGTCATAAACTTCCCTATTGGAAAGCGTTTATAGCTGTTTGGACTGGATTATTCTGTTCAAGAGGTTATAATAATAAAAGAAGCTTGGAATCATACTTTTTTCCAAACTCTCAGTATGTCATTGCCAGTTTGAGAAATTGGCTCATTACTTATCCTTATTTGGCTCCTCAACTCGCAAGTTCTTGTTTGTTTTGACCTCTTTCTGGACATATAAAACTTACTGTTTCGCCTAATTAACAGGAGGGAGAATGTAGAAAACTCATTCATTCCAGTTCCAGAATCAGTTCCACAAAAATATTGTCAGAGTTTCAAGAAGCATTCAGATGTTAAGAGTCCTGCCAAAGTTTATAATTTAGCTATATCCTGCTACAGAAAAAAAAAAAAACAACACAACACACAAACAAAACGCCACCACCACAACAAATAAAATCACACAAAAAAACAGCAAAACTGCTCTGTTTTTACAATTTTATACAAGTCTCTGGCAAGAAACAATCCACCTCCACATATATTCACATGCATCCAGATGATCTGCGCAGAAACCTTATTCTCTTTAGTTTAATCAAATTGTCCAACTCACTCGGCTCCATCTCCAAACACTCTCAACACATTTTTCTCAGCCACTCCTTCCTGTACAGGCAAACAAAGCACCAGATTTGCCCTTCTCCCCACCACTCCCCCTTTGAGAAGGCTTAAAACAGTGAGCAAACACTTCACCCACAGTTCTAGTATTGCAAAGCTTTTTCATTTGGGGCTCCTTTTTTTGGTTCTCCATTAAACAGCTGGTCACACTGTATCACAAGCAAGATCAGCCTCCCAGAAGGGATTCAGGAGAACCCCTTTGCCCATTTTTGGGAGACTTCAGGAACAAAGTGCCCAACAGTTTCCTCTAAGTGAGAAAGCTGGTTTGGGAGTCCTTTACATGTTTTTCCATTAGTCAATAGAATTCACATAGTGGAGTATCTTTGACTGAAACAGCCTTAAATTACATGCTACATCCAACTTGCCTTGTGTCTCATAAGGAACAGAGATGCAGAAGGGAAAATGAGGGCAGATGAGATAGAAATAAATGCACAACATTAAGCTGGTTCTGTAATCATAAACAGTTATTAAATCCAAGATCACCACTGTTTTTAACAAAAACAAAAATCAAGAGCAAAAATAAACCAAACCTCTATTCAGCTGCATAAATTCTGTCTCCTAAATATTCTCTGCCAAGAAGGAGAATCAGTATAATTATTCTCCTTCAACTGGCTCTAAGATTTCAACTAAGAGCTGTTTTTATTTCTACATGCTTCTATAGAATTTTAAATGTCTTCACTCCTAAAAGTGTAGTATTCTTCATCCTGTAGTGTAGCACATTCACAGTATCAAATTTTACCTTTTCAGAGAGGCTCACCTTCAGCAAAGCCATAGCCTTTTCCAGCTCAGCAATGCTACCACAAGAGTTAACATCATAGTGTATTTCTGTGACTCCATCTAAGCAAGTCAGCTAGATTTATGCAATATTCACATTTCCTTCCATAGCCTTGACACATCAGCTGGAATATGTACCATTAGGTCCTCAGTGCAAAGATTTTGCTGCAAAGGCATCATTGGGCAATTCCTTTTCTTAGTCCACCTAAAGTTTCTGTAAACCCAAAAGCAATGTTTTAAATGTGCAAAATAAAAAACGAACCAGAAAAAATATTAATGAGTTTATATTTTAATGTGTTGCTGGGAGGCTCAGCCCATTGACTGTGTGTCCCAAGGATGTTTTAAATTTATGATGATTTCATCCTAACTGTCTTGAATTCTGTCAGGGAAAAAATGGCCAGGATAACTGCCTTACAGCTTAGATGACATAGTATCTTCTCTATTGCTTTCTGCTACTCCAGGAGGTACAGAACAAAGGCCACGTGACCCCAAAATTACTATTAAAATCATAAGAAATAAGCTAAAAGAGAAAAGCAAGGCAGGTCTGAGTAACTGCCTCCAACCTACTTGTTAGGAAGGCACCAGTGGTGGGAGACTCTCAGAAGTCCTGCAGTTTCATTTCACTTCAAGGAGACTTTAGTCTAGCTGCTTGTAAAGCCTTCTTTAAAGGTTCACACCCACCATTCTTTCCTACCACCTCACCAGAGCAGACAAGGCTCAGTTCAACTCCTGATTCTCCTGACATTTCAACTAGTCCCCAGGTGGAATGAAATGAACAAATAGGAGGCTCAAAACTGCAGGGACTACTTGCTCCCTCCCTCACAGCTTTCAGCTGGGGAATCCTAAACAGTACAAAGCTGCAGAGCCTAAAACTTCACCTAGGTTCAAAACATAACCTTACAAATTCACCAAATGGAAAAGCATAGCCAAGACTACACAATACAGAAGCCAACCCTGACTAAGATGTCCTTCATCTGCAGACCATGAGAGGTTGGTCTGGGAAGCAACCACACACTCCACTCTCCCCTCTTGCCATCAGCTACCAGTCACTCACTTGGACAAAAGGCTTCCCTAAAGCTCTGGGCTTAAGACAGTTCTTGATGTGAGAGATACTGACATTTTGATGTGTTTGCCATTTATGCTCTTACATCCCCCTGCCAGTTGGAGAATAAATTAACTCCAGGGTCATTTGTTTGTATATTTTGTGTCCTTACCTATTTAACACTGTACCTATATTACACATCTGGCTCCAACCTGAACACAATGCAGTTTTCACCATATTCATCTTCACAGTAACCTTACAAAGTCAGAAAAGAAGAGGGCAACTGGAAACCAGAGATACTAAGGCCCATATGTGTACTAACCCTAAGACACCACCTACACATAAGCCCATGTCTTTTGCTTTAGCTGAAATGTGCAATCAGCAGCAACCATTTTCACTTCAGAGCACTGGCTGCCCTACATTACCAGCACAACAAGTTGACCCTCTTGTGCACAGAAAGCTCAGTGTAGCCCTGGGCATATCAGATTGTGCAAAAAGAAGTACCCTGGACACATTATCTTCCCCTACCACTACAGAAACTAAGGAATCTGTCCATGTTTTCCCAGGAAGCTTGTGACAGAGGAAGCATTGAATCAAGACCAACTTTTGCTTGCTTTTGTGAAGGCTTTAACAAGCTTGGTCAACTTCCAAGGGTATCATCAACTTGACAACTATATCCTGAATTGGCATAGCCTTAAAGAACAGGTTAAGTTACTTAAATCACTCAAGAAATGCTGAAATTATCCATACATTCAGACCTACAGTTATAACTGCTAAGGTGAAATAAAATCCTTAAGGAAATGTTTTTGTACAGCAGCAAGAGTAAAGACTGTAACAGCAGCAGCAGCATCTGTTATCAGAGTTACCAAATCTAGGAGAAAAACAAAAAACCTGCCAACACTGATTTACAGAGACGTATGTAAACATTCATGTAGACAAGAGATTTATATTTTATATTCAGTGAATTTTAGCACTATAACATTAAAGACTGCTACTATTAGAGCTGAATCAAAACAATGTAAGGGAAGTTAATGAACAGCCATAGCAAATGGCATATGTTTCATTTCTTACCTGAAGTATGTTCGTCCAGCCATCATTACTGCTGTCCCAGGATATTGCTTCAGCAACCACATAACAAAAATGTCTGACGAACTCCTAAGTGTTTAAAAAGAAACATAAGCATGTTACACAATACAAAAGTCACTAAATCCATAGCAAATAGACCAATAATACTTCCAATTTCAGTCTGACATGGCATTTGCAATGATTTTTTTGTTCCAATTATTCTTTTTTTATTGTGGGTTTTTTTTTTTTTACTTAGACTTTCTCCATGCATTCAAACCAAGCTATAATATATTTGGCTGAGGCAGAACCAGAACCACAGGAAACACAATTACTAACCAGAATAATTATAGATGGAAAATCAACACGCATGTAAAAATGGAAGCATAAAAAGAGAACAAGTCATCCATAGCTGGTTTAATGATTTGACAACTATGCCCTATCTACATATTCACTTGTTGATATTAATTCACACTGTATCCAGAGAAGTTCTCATTTGAAAAAAAAAGCATTTCCAAATTACGGTGATGTTTTACAGAAAGAATGACTTAACGCTAAATGTGAAATGTGTGTCTTTCCTTAACTTTATTTTCAGTTGGAAAGCTCTGGGGTTAACTGTCCAGGTATAAAGAATACTTTAACATTCTGGACACAGGATTTTTTAGAGCTGCATTTTGCCTTTGGAGCCACTACCAAGTATATTAAAAGGCTCAGCATTTAACTGATATATGCTGCAATCTCTGCAAAGTCTTCCTTTTCTAAATCAAACACCAAATTGGAAAAAATGTGCACTGCTAGTGCTACATGCATCTGCTTGATTAACAGAGTAATGGTGCAGTCAACTAGACAGCAAATTAACCTTTTAGATTTCACATACTGCAATTAACTCCTATGTCTGCAAGCATAGCACTGTAAACTTCAGGGGCAAAACATGGTTTCTAGGGCAGAAGAAAAATCCTCCTTCATGACAGCATGCCAGTGGGACTGCTTTTATGAAGGACATCATACCTTATTGTGAATTACATCTATATCACACATTTTCTCCCTTTTACACATTATATAATTATCTTCATCAGATCTAAGGTGCAAGGTGGGATCTCCATATAGGTCCCACTTAATTTCCAGCAGTCTATAACACATGGAAGAACATTCTAGTTTCTACTATTTAACACAGTTACTATCCACAGACGGTCCAGCTGCCTACTCCAGTAAATAGGGCCTAGCAAATCATCACTCAGAATATGGCTGTAACTGTGTTTCACTGGTCTTCATTTATTGTGAAATGAAGCTCACAAAATCCACACACAGATGCACCCATCTTGTCATCTACAACATTTAAAATGTTTTATCCAATATTCATTTTCCTAGTTTGTGTCTTTTCACATCACCAATTTTACATAACTGTCTAAAAGTTTACAGAACCTCACAACCACACTGCAGTGGCTTCAGTGCAGATCTATGTTAAGAAACAACTTGAAAAACAGTGTGATCAGGGGATATGGTTATTTATCATTGACTCCTCTCACATTTGCTCTGTTTACAAATTAAATAGATAAATCAATTTGTCAGCTCTCAGATCAAACTAGAAAAAAAAAAGTCAAGTTGTGCTTCCTCCACTCTCATATTACAGCAGCAGCAACAGCTTGTTGTGGCTAATGAATAGCTGCCCTTACACCCCCCCAGCCTGCTCAGCCTCCAGTGAGACAGTCCAGACAGAATGAAGAGGAAAGTTTCAAGAGCAATAAGTTCCTACCCAGGTGTAGCTTAGATTGCACAATGTGGTCAAGTATGAACCATGGATGAGGTATGAAACAAAGAATGCAAGTCGCCTTTCCTTTTCATAGACACTGATTTAGCAACATTTTTCAGTGACAGAGTATAGAATATTTAAATGGCTAATGTAAATTACCTTTGTCCAGAATGCATCTTATAAACGTGGTGTAGATTCAAGATATTGGGGGGGGCAGTTGGGAAGAGGGAAGATTAAATTACAGTTCCCTGTCCATCCTTAAATCCTGTCAGAGTGAACTCAACAATGAAAGACCTAACAAACAGAGACATATGAAAGTTGTACCATCACCTGCAGTGGCTTTGGTCTAAAATTTTCACCTCACTCTAAGGTACTGAAAATCCAGTCAGAATATCATGCCAATTGTTTCCACAAAACAGTGCTTTTATAACTTGTGTCTTCTGACAGAGTTTCTGCAATTTCTGCAAGGGGGCCCAAAATCACTGAAGAACGTAGGAAAACCAGAAACCTCTCTAAAGCACTGGCTGCTTACCTGAACATACAGCCATTAAAAAGAAACAGATCAACAATGGTAAAATTATTTGATAAAAGAGGATGCCTAGTTTATTTGACTGCAATTCCTACCTTTAAAGGACAGCTGTCAGTTGTGACTAACTAAAGTCACATTAAGTATTAAACAAGAGACCATCGGAATCATTTGGCTCAAAGATTGCTGGAGCAAAGGTATAGCAAAGGAAAATGTTCACTTAGAATTCTATGCAGACTGTGTCTCCTAGGCTATACCTATAGACTGCTGGTGGTCCCTACAGTTTCAGAAGATGCCCCACAAAACAATCATGAAGAGAAAAAGCATCAAAGACACATTCCTGAGTCCGCAAGCAAGAAAATTGGAAAGAAGTAAAAAGTGTGGGCCAACAACCAAAGTAGAGTGCGATTCTCATCTAGGCACAAATGAAAATCATTGTTGAAGCACAGCACAGTGCTGTCTGTAGATTTTTCTTATGTTTGAAAAAAAGGAGTTTAGGTGATTTTTTTGATGAAAGAAAGATTGAAGAATACTTTTAAAAGTCTTCTTTTAAAAGAAACTGTTGCAAAGTTTTCTTTGCAAAAATATAGTAGGCACATAAATATATCTCAAAGGGGCAAAATATTTGAAGTCAAAATAAGGCACACAAAAGCACATGAAAGAACCCAAAATGCTTTTCAGTTCTTGGTGCTAAGTGTGTCCTAAAGCAGAACCACAGACCATTTTCAGGGAGACCTGTTCACACACCATCCTTCAGGCTTTGTCTTCAGCATCAGGAGCTCCTGGCAGGCAATCCACATGTGTTTCCTAGTATGGCATTTCCTAGACACAGGTTCATGAGGGTCACCAAACTACTAACTCATCATCTCCAAAGACTAAATGAAGCAAAAGACAAAGCTCATGTCAAGCTTTAACCTTTAAAACTAGACAACTTTTTTCTGTTTGATTCCTTAAGCCAGGCAGGACAGTTGCATTAGTCAGTTTTAAATACTTGATTTCCTTTTTAAGGAAATGGATGCAAGTATAGCTTTGTCTACTCAGACAATAGGACTGCCCGAGGTTGGCAGTCCTAAAATGCTGGGGGAAGAGTCAAGATTTGTATGACAGAAACCCTTCCATGTTCTCCTTACATGTCCATTCAAGACAGGAGAGCCCTCAAGATTGCCCTGACCAGCAGCTTGGCCCTTCACACCACTTGCTGGAGCAGAAAGCAGCTGTACCACAACCATCAACACCCAACAGAGACACTACTGAGTGAGGAAGCCCCTGTCAGCAGCCCCTTTACTCTCCTCCACTCCTGAGCAGATGTGTGGCTTGGAGATGAGACAATGAGGTCTACATGTGCAGCTGAAGAGAGTCACCCTGCACATCCTCCATTTCTGCCAGGAATCATTAAAAGCAGTTTGTGCTGGCTGGGGAAAACATGCACTCAATTCAGGAGCAATGAGATTCATCATCTGAGCATTGCTGGCTGCCAGGCTCAGTCCCAGCATCACTGTCTACATGATGCCTCTTCTTCCTTCACACCAAGCAAAGTTTTGAGGCACAAGACTGCATGAAATGCATCAGAAAGCATTGTTTCCTTCATAAATACCACCATCGCCTCCTAGAAGAACTAGACTAGGAGTTATTTTACAAGTAAAAGATCATTTATAGGCCAGGGACTAAAGCACTACCATGAACTAGGTCAATCCCATCATTTGTTACTGTTCCAAAAGTACAATAACAGCAGGAAGTGGGGGTCAGGGTGGAATAATCGTTTGTTAAAAATTTTAATAGTAAAGCTTTATTGGTTTCCCCTATGGATTCTCATAGTTATTATAGTGAAATTAAGTGTTTTTCCTCCAAGTGAACTCTTGTTAATCCTTTTATTTAGGTTCAGAGCTACAGTACATGACCCTGCAAGAACATTCATCTACAGTCACAGCTGGAGCTGCAGACTCACTGGCTTGAAGGAATTAATTTCTTTGCACGGCGGAATCAACTGAAAAGCCAAAGGCTTATCTACAGGAAAATCTGAATTTCACCAACTCATACAAAGAACAGGACAAACCAAAAATGTATAATCAGATGCCTCAAAGAGCAGATGTGAAAAAATTCTGGCACATTAGAGAAATACAGGTTAGGGGGAAAATATTCTAGTGGTTTATCATACCTCATAACAAGCTTTAGGTTTTTTTTAAAAAAAATCTGAATTCCAAAACTAGATTAAATTCAACAAAGAGATCATTCAGACTTCACAGTGCTCAACCCCAGCAACTCAGGCTTTCTTTATCTCATACCTTTGACAGTAACTTATCTGAAGCCAGTTATAATGTTACCAAGCAAAAAACCTGTTCTTGCTTCACCTTAGTTGTAGTTCTCAATCCATTTTCTCCCATTTACATAAATAACATTAAAATGTGAAGAATGCTAGAAAGTCAGACTGTTTCAGTGGGCATAATAGAAAACTTGCCACAAACAAAAAAAAATAAAATTACAAAGCAGAACTGTAGCCATAAAGTCACTGAGTGTAGCCATTGAAACACCTCATGAGCAGGCAGAGCTTAAAGTATGAGTGACAACCTGCACTTGGAAACTAAAATCTGGATCTTCCACTTTTGGTGGTTTTCAAGAAAGTACTTCAAAAGCAATTTTTAATAGTTTAATTATTTAATATTCTCAATATATTAAAAAAAAAGAAAGGAAGAGAAAAGAAAAGAAAGTTTGTAATGCAGTGTATGCCGAGTTGGAGGGGACCCACAAGGATCATCGAATCCAACTTCTGGCCTTGCACAGGATCATCCTCAAGTCACACCAAGTGCCTGAGAGCATTGTCCAAATGCCTCTAGAGCTCAGACAGGCTTGGTGCTGTGACCACTTCCCTGGGGACCCTGTTCCAGTGCCCAACCACCCTCTGGGTGAAGAATCTCTTTCTAATACCCAACCTAAACCCCCCCGACACAACTTCAGGCCGTTCCCCTGGGTCAGCATTTCTTACAAGTCTTAGAGAAGCATTCACTGGATGCATCACATTGCTGTTTTATACAGAATGCATTAAAAACATTATTAATTTGATCGTGTGTGTGTATGTATGTACAGTTGGCACCGATCTAATGATATGAAAGTTTCACCCATTAAACTGATCAGAAATATTTGTATATCCACAAACATTCACAGCAATTTATTTTGAGCATATTGCACTGAAATGCTTACTTATGTTTTCTAAATCTGAACATCCATGCCACTTTTGAGACTTCAATATCTTCAATTTTTCAAATCATTGCTTTCCTAATCAAGGAATAAAGAAACATAAAAGTTCCGTTTAATGAAAATAATTTATAAGCAGATTTTTTTTCAAGGAGAATCTAAGCACAGAAAAGCCAGAGTACTTTTAATTCTTTCCCACATTTTAATTTAACTATTCTGCTTGGTTACATTTTCAAGATATTTCCAGCACATTCTATATGAGAAAATATTAGTGTCACACTAAAATTCTTAACAAGCCTCTATCTGAAACATCATCAACAGCTCTTTACTAGAATTGTTAAATAAGTAAGAACTGCCAATTAAAAAAATATCATTTCATTTACATATAGGATTTTTATCCATACGAAGTGAAAATATATTTAATTAAATCACGCCAATAATAGACCATTCTCACTACACATTTATTTTATTCTACTAGTCCACTTAGCATAGCTGCCCTTAACAGTGTGTTCTCAAAGATACACAACTTAGATGATTCAAGTCAGACTTCACTGATGAAAATTCTCACATTGACCCAGGGCACCCACTAAGAAATCCTCATGCAGGAAAGAGCAAGTGCTGCTCAGCCTCTGGAGGTTTCCCTGACACTCTCTCTTTGGATGAGGAGGACAAGATTTCAGCAGGGAACACTCCACAGAGCCCCTCCAGAGTAATGCTGGAGAGGGGACTGGAGCTGCCAGTTACACAGATCCTTCCTCCCACTACACAATTAGGTTTCTTTTAAGTACTACTTACTAAACAGCTTTTTCTTTAAAAAGATATCTATCAATATAAATGCATATTACACTAACATTGTTATGCATATTGCAATCAACTGATAAAGAATGATGCAGTAATCACATTCTGATGTTTTTCCTCTTCTAGTGTTTCTTAATAGTGCTAATTCCCCAGAAGGAATGAATTCCCTGGGCAGGAGCCACCAGGTTACACAGATCAGAGTGGCCTTTGAGGATGAGCTGTGCCAACAGCACTCCCGTGTTAATAATGACGTGAGCAATAGAACCAGAGCTTTACACAGAAATATTGAGGATCACCAGCAGTAACCTGGCTGACCTAGTGGCATCACATTGCCAAGCAGTCAGAAAACTCAATTTTTGTTTCTTTCCAAAGTACCAGTCTTCAAATTAAAAGCTGACTTAATTCACTTACAAATATCATCATGGGCTATAATGGCACAACCTCCCCCTCCTTTTTAATTTTGTTCTTTTCATTATCATTATCCCAGGTGGCTTCTAGGAAGTCCCTTGCAAACTAGTCAGTATTATGAAGATGACCTATTTTAATCACAGTCCCTTGACAAGAACAGCTAATTATCTAATTTCTCTGTCTGAACTACCAGATGGCTTTAGTTCTATACTTAACTCGTTTTTAGTTTTCAATAACTAGTGATATTGGCATATTAGAAAATGTCTGGGATGACACAGAATGGAATACCAGTATCAACACCAGTACCTCAGACACAGCCAGAATAGAAACATAAGCATCTACTGCATTGTTCCACTATAATAATAAAGTAACTTCAGATGGTGGCCATCTGTCACATTTTATTTCCTTATTGGACTCCCCAAAGCTGTGCCAGTAGTTTTTTGTTGTTATCATCTTTGGGTTTTTCACTTTCAAAAACATTAACATCCATTTCAAGGAAATCAAGGGGAAACTCCACTGTGCTGTTCCTGCCAACCTCTTTTACACTTTCACAGTTGTCCTTCTCCTGAAACCCCAGTTTTGGCTGGATGTGCTCACCTGAGACAGCAGGAAGCATGTCCACACAGCATGCCATGGTCCAAGCACACTTAGGTACTGAGTATTTGGAAAGCATCTAAGCTCAGTGTCTCATGGGACTACACAAACACTCAATTTTACGGGGACAGCACTCCAAAACTGTCCTCACTGACAGTGCAATCCCTAAGTTCAGCTTCCATGTGCTTGCCAGGACATGCACCAAAGCAGTTAGATTTCAGCTTGCTCCAAAACCATGAGTTTAGATGAGGTTTGAGAGCATCCTCTTCCACAGCATGCTGCACTGCAGACATAGGCAGGAAATCTGGCCCGAGGCCATTGAGGCAGCATTTACCCCAGTACACACCAGGAAAATACAGCTACCTCTGACTAAAGACAGCAGAGATCAACCAAAAACAAGTCAAGGCCTAAGATCAGCCAAGTGAAGGAATTTTATGCAGACATAGGACACTATTTCAGGGGGGCAAAACCCACTGGATATTAACCATAGCAAGCATATCCCTTATGAGTCACACTCATAAAAAATACAGGCAATTTCCTCTTATATCCTTCTCACTATGCTTAAAATCTAGAGCTTGTTACACTCACATATTCTACACTGCCAAAAACAATTTTTTCCAAAATATAACAGCAATGTAAATATTGACTAAGGTTTTTCCTACTGGGTACAATTCCTGTGAATAACTGTAGCCATTCAATGATTTTGTCACACTCACTACAAAATAATTGAAGAACCCAGACTGCAGAATGACTCTGACAACACAGAAGTTTTAACTTCTTTTTTTTTTAAAAAAAAGTAGAAATAGAGTCTATTATCTTGATACCAAAAAAAAAAAAATTAATAGGCATAGGTAGAGGAGAAAACACTGTATTCAAGTTTCTAAAAGGGTACCACAAAAAATGGTAAGATGCCAAACAAGATGTTTTAGTGGGGGTTTTTTTTGCCTGTGTATCTTTAGACAGTTGCTCACTTTTAACCACCTTCTCTGAAAGGTTTAGGATGTATTTCTAGAACAAAGAAAATATCTTCATAATCTGAAATTCAACTTTTAGTTATATTAACTCTAAGAAAATATATACTTGGTTAAATTATACTGGTAGTAAATTGAGAATCATCGTTTTTTAAAAGATAGTATCCTAGTCCCCGATAAAATCAGTTACTTCAGTGAAGAACTAGAAACAGCAACATTATCATGTTACTATAGTTTATAGTATAGCAAACATACCACCAGGCTCGTGTCCCTGGGTACCATCACAGGAACACAAGGATGCATAAGCATAAATAATGAGAGTTTTCTCTGTTTTACAGCAATGAGCCTCAAATCCATTCTTGCTGGTTTGATAGTTATCACAGCTTCCATTTCTAAGGTTTCTCAGCTCCAAATTCATTGTGGCAAGGATGCTCATTGAGTTAATGGAACATCTTTGGACTGACAAATTTGTGAATGTTCTCTGGTTTGGATTTCAAAACTGTTTGGATCTTCTTATTCCTTAGTGGAAATGATATCAAGTTTCATTTTCTGCCACTAAAGTCTAGCTGAAGTCAGTTCTTGGAACAAGTACTCCAATAGAAACCCAAAACAAATAAAGGATCCCCCACACCTTTAATATTTGCTTGAAGGTATTTATGAGGGATTTAGACAAGCAAACCTTGCCAATTTTTAATTTACGTCCATAGATTCCATAACACTAATCTTGAAATAATCACACTAATATCCATTTTTAGAGTTTTTGGAGCTGGCTTTGGAGTCAGTGCTGAGCATAAGAGGTCTTGGGAAGATGACTTGAGTAGGACTTGTAATGACAATTGCTAGTTTTATTGCACAGGGCCCTAGATCTTCTTGAAATGGAAAACAAGAGCAACTATTGCCAAGAAAACTAAGTTGGCTCAATTTTTCCCATGTTCAATACGCAGTTAACCAGCTCGGGTTCTGACCAGTTTGTAACACTAGGAGTGGCAGCAGACACTGCAGTTTCAGTTTCACTAAATCAGTGCACGAGTAACTACATGTTCTGTGTTTAAGTGACATGTCCTGGGTTGGTTCGCTTCTGACACACAGTCATTTGGCCAATTAGCAAATGGGAGAGATCTCAGCTGCCTGCCCAGGCAGCCTTAGCCAAGTCAGTTTTAGGCTACATCCTGTTACTGAGCTCAGCTGCACATCATCCCCTCACCTACAGGAGCCCTTAGCATGTCCTGTCCCAGTGTTGGGTTAAGACTCCTCTCTTTCCACACATCTTGGTTCACACAGCCCCAGGTGGAGCTCAAAACCACTCCTAACAGGGTTAGGTGCTCTGCAGGATGCCCCTGACAGCAAACTGATACACTGCTTGGATGTGCTCTAACTAAAGCCGAGAGCTACTTCACCACAAAAGCAATGTGAGGTTTAACCTATTAATGAACATAAATAACACAATTGATAATGCCTACATAGGCAAATATTGACAAAAGGTAACAATTTCAAAGGAGAAAGTCAAGTACACTGAATCCTCTGTGTCCTTCCTCTGTGGGATTTCTGCTCCATGATGACTTTCTTTCAAAGCCTTGACTATCTCACAGCATCTCCTCATGCATATGTATGTTGCTTGTGTCCATTCTACAATCTGAATCACTTCCTGTATGCAACTGCATTAAGTGGAAGCATCCTAAAGGAAAAGTGAGGGGATAGAGGGGTGGAAACCTTGGGGGAAAAAAATTACAGCTACAAAATGCAAGGAAAAAGCTTTTTTCTTGACCAAGATGAGCAGATATTTACAATATATCAGATAACACCACCAGCAGCACATATAAGCAACTGCGTATTAATACTGAGCATTTACTTCTTTTCTTTGTGAAAGGAGTCAATTGATTGAATAGGAGAAGTAGTAATTTCTTCCTTTTATTTTCATCTCTCCTTAGTACATATCTGTGCTGTTATTTCAGTGTCAATAATCTGACATGGTATATAACAACCTGTGTTCCTGCAGACATCCATAATATTGTGTTAGAACTCTGATTTACAGCCATATCTTAACATCATCTAATAAAATTACTAACATGGGTGATATACAACAAAATCAGAAGGCCTGCAGATACAGACCAGCCTGGGCAAGCCACATGAGTGAGTTATCTTTAGTACTGGAAGGAACTGATGAGGTAATTCCCTCAGTAGCTTATAAAAAAAAATACACAGCTTTAAATCCTAACTCACACTTTATCCCACACAGTAGCAGGAGGGTTTTACTAATTGCAATCTGCAGAACATAAGGACTGGAATACATCCCATCATCCAGCACCTCAGAACTATACCCATTAAGTTTCTAAGCTTACACACTGCTTACAATTTGCCTTTTGAATATATCACTGTATTTTACATTACTAAGGCATACACATAAAGGAAAAAAAAGAAGCTTTATTGACTGCAACTAACACAAACATCAAAGACATATATACTGGAAAGAAATCCACGAGTACACTGCCTTTCCATTTAGGCTAAGCAAGGACAGTGGCTTTATGACCCCCTTTTTATATAAAACAGATTCAGAATATTTTTTTCCTGCCTTCCCATTTCCTGACTGCATCCTTGTGTAAGGAAGCCTGAGAGCCTTTGAAGCCTCCACCCAAAACAAACATGAATCTTTATAACTTTTGTAATTTTCTGCTTCTTGGCCACCCAGTGAGAATCTAACAGGACTCCTTGTTTGAAGAATAATACTAGCAGGGGAAAAGAAAAAGAAGATGAGGTCCAAATATAATCATTACATAATATTTTTCTAATGAAATGCAAAGCTCTTTTAACATAAACAATATGTTAAAAATCTTCATTAATCAACTTCAAATAAAGGACAATATTCATCAACTTAGCAGAGTAAAACCAAAACAAGCAGAAAATCTTTTTAATGTTTAGACAAGAATTCTAAAAGTGACACATCTCAGATAAATAGGCAGTACTATCCTAAATTCTGAAACCTCTCCTAAATATTTGTTCCCTGGGGAACAAACCATGTCACCAAGAGCACACACCACACAGGACTAGGGTGTTGAAACCCCAGAGAAACAGGATCAAGCACCAAAGAGAAGCTTCCTCAAGTTTCTGGAATCCCCAAAGCATGTTTAGGGAGATTCTCTCACTCCAGTCACCAACTCCAGTGCAAATGGAACAGTACAACAAGTGCCATTGTACAGGAGAAAATTCACTACCAGGAGGATGCTTCCTTTCATCTTGAAGCAAGTTATGCCACCCCACAACTTTCAATGTTTTCACTCTAAATCAGGTATGGATTTAGCTGTACAGCTGAAAAGATATTAGGTATCCCCTCATCATCCAGTATTGTATTTGGCTTCTATTATGTTTCACACAGTCATGATATAAAACTTCACGGCCCCTCTTTATCTCTCCTCTATTCACACTTCTGTGAGCATTTTAATTTCTAGTTTGCAAGAAAGTTTCCAATCTGAAGGATTTTAAAGTGCAGTAGAGGTTACTTCTAAAGAAAACCTGGATGAAATTCCAGTTTAAGGTTGTTGGTTTTTTTTAACTACCAAGTTATATAACCATAGTAAATGCTTCAAACATGGAAACAAATTATACTTTCAAGATTTTTTTCATCAGAAACAACTTGTAACTTTTCGGTGTTTCAAACTCTCCCATATAGTTTGCCTTATTTATATTTATCATCCCACAGCTGTATTTCAAAATCATTTTTAAAAGAACACTCAGAATTGCACTGCTATGATGATATAACAACAGTTAAATATTAATTATAATCACTAATTGCAAAGGAGGAGATACCAAAATAATGCTCATGGTGAAGCAGTTCCATAAAAGAAGCAGGAAAAAGCACTAATCAAGACATATGGACACACATTCATTTCATATTGGCAGCTTTGTTTTTCCTTTACATTCATATGAAACTTGCAAAGCACGTTTCTGCCGTTACCTTCAGAAAAAAAGGGCAGAAATGCAGATTTATACACGCAAACTAACTCTGTGGTCCATCTATAGCACTCCTTTCTGGCTCAGAAACCACTAATATAATATAGGAAATATCAGCAAAAAATTGCACTGTTCCAAGACTTAACAGAAAACTGAAGGATATAAGCTTGAGGGGAAAAAAACATCCTACATCAAGGTCTTTTACAAACAGCATCCTTTCTTAAGGCCTCCTGATTTGACAACATCCCTTTATGATATGAAATCCTTTGATCTCCATTTATTTACTGTGGCACCTGCATCCCAAGGCTGGGTTCTCTTTGTTTGTGGTTTTAGAAAGCCATTCCAGAGAGATGCACATACAGAAGTGTCCATATAGTCTCTTAAGGCACAGAAAAAACAAGGTTCTTGAAGGCAGGAGGACAAATTGGCTGTTAGACACATCATTTCTGCAATGAAACAGAACAACATGTACATATATAGGTCATGCAAAAAATAAGAGAAACTAGTGATGTGAAATAGCTGTGCAGAAATTAATAACGTAATCAAAGAACACATTTTACAAATCAGGGCAATGAATATTTGATGCATAGAGACAACCCTATGCTATTTCTTTAAAGTGTGAGAAGAACTTGATGATATATAGAATATATCATAGCTTACATAGTATTTCATGGAAAAAGGTTCTGTCTGTTAAATGAGTCAAAGGCAGGAAATTGTCTGTAGATGTACTGCAGTGCCCTGACTCATGTAGCCAACAATGTCAGGACCCAGACTCATTGAATCCACTGATAACAGTCAAGCATGCATCTGCAAAATAAACCTGGGACATGGCAAGGTCAAAATATCTCGAAGAACAGTTCACTGTGAGGTGCATTTGGGTGTGCAACAAGGCAAATTGGTACATTTTATATCCTCAGCTACCATCACTTGGTGCTATAGATCACCTGACAGAACTTATTCACAGGTTTAGCAATAACATTCAAAGAATTGTTAGAAAATCAATAAAATTCTTCTCTAGATCTTAAGCATAAATGTATCTTGAACTATATTTCAAGATGCTTAAGGATTTTTTTACAATGAATTAATTTTTTTAAGGAGATTATTGTAACATACAGTAAGTACCACACTTTGTGAGCAAACATGGTACTAGGGAAATACTACTGTCATCTTTTTTTCCCCTACATCTGCCATTCTCATGGAACCAGGCATTGCTCTCCCTTTAAGACAGTGCTCCTCACAGCTCCCTAGTTAGCATAAAGAAAGAGCAAAACTTTCCTAAAGGAAACATCTTGAATACATGTTAACTGCTCAGAATTTAAAGATGATACACAACAGAATTACCAGTTTCATTAAACCCAGAAAATACAGAATGTGCACACAGCAAGGAAAGGAGGGGATAAACTTGTCCATTTCTGCTGCATTTCCATTTTTTCACATTCTATACAAAGAATGAGGGATTCAGCTTGACCCACTTTGCTGCTGCCTCATCTTCCCTCCATCACAAGAACAGTTCAAGTGAAAATAATCCCTCTTCACTCAGTACATATTTTCTGTAAAGCAATACATCAGCTGAACAATGCACATCATCTCAATGAAGATACTTAAAGTCCTTCTAACACAACCTTTTTTCTGCTAGACTTATATGATGCTAGAAAATAGTTACATAGAAAATTCTAATACATATATATATGTACACACACACCATGAATAAGAAAGGCCTTCTGTGAGAATTTGGCTATTCAAAAGCATTCCTTTCCTTGCCAGCAACTGGAATATAAAATAATCCTCCCTTGAAAATTTCTTTTTATTGGGATATTTGTTTCAAATTCATCTAAAAAAACTATATCAACCAACAAATCTAAAATAGTTAAACTACCATTTACAAATGCAATCTGGCTACTGTCAAACATTTCTTATTTTTATCTGCAGAAGGTCAACATGATTTTCAGAGTAAAGCACTTTTTCAAAGGCCCTTGGTGCACGTTCAGTTTCTGAAAAC
Source organism: Calyptomena viridis (assembly GCA_013390005.1). Taxonomy (NCBI): domain Eukaryota; kingdom Metazoa; phylum Chordata; class Aves; order Passeriformes; family Eurylaimidae; genus Calyptomena; species Calyptomena viridis. The sequence continues at coordinate 119,357 of WEIV01012583.1, forward strand.
TCATCGACAACACTAATATTCCTTTCTGTGAGATCCAGCTCTGCATTCCCCATAGAAAGTACATTAACCTCTTAAATCAGCAACCCACATAGGCTTGCTTCCAGCTGCTTGTAAGCAGATGAGTCTGAAAATACTTCAAACCTGGAGGCTGGAACCAGCTGCTGTCATTTAAAAAAGCATTTGTTTCATCCCAACATCCTTGTCGATAAGATAAAAATAAATATTCTCAGAATTTGAAAAGTCTTTTCCTTTCCCCGAGTCACAGAAAAAGAATTAACCTTTTATTTGCAATAAAGCACTCTCCCATCTTAAGAGACTAGAATAGTAATAAGAAAATTCATAAGACACCAACAAAATTAATATGGATTAAATGTGCAGCTCCAAAAAAAAAAAAAAAAAAAGTGGTATGTCTTTGGTATTTTCAAAAACCTTCTTGAAACAGGAGTTGGTCAGAACTTGGTTTTTGGGTTACTTAATATTATGATTTCAAAAGGAAAAAAAAAAAAAACAAAAAACAAAAAACAAACTAATGACCACCAGAAACGCCATACTTGAGATTAAAAAATAGAAATTTTTTCATAAGCCAGAACCATCCATCTTTTGTATCTCCATGCACGCATTCCATATATGGAATATTCCATATATTTTTGACCACCAGAAACGCTAATTTCTACACCAGAAGTCAACTAGCTAAAAATCCTAGGAGAGTAGGAATAGGTATTAATCCAACATCAACAAACATAAATCATCATTTATTTAAAAAAAAACGAACAAACAAACAAAAAAAAAAAACAGGGAAAGAAGAGTCAATGACTCCTCCTGAAAGCTACCAGGGATCACTTCTCCAGAGCTTTGATGTCCTCGGGAGCTCTTCCTGTCGCTCACAAATAAGTAGCAGGAGTGTAGTAGGCAGTACTTATTGGGGAAGGTGGGGGGAGGGAAGCATCCAGTGTGGGTTTAGCTGCTTTTTGCATTATTTGATCTCTGGCAAGAAGCCTAAGAGCAGCTGCCACAGTGTGTCAGCTCCCCGCAGACCTGAAATGATCTATGGGATCGTGGTTTGGGAATTTTCAGACCAGGTCACCGGGAAAAGCCATTAATAATGGAGTTCCAAACCCCAGCCAGTAATGGCATACAGCTCTAAGCAAAAACATCCTTTCTAATTAAAGCTGTGCTTGCACTCCAGTTAAACACTGATATTTAACAAGTCTCACGCAAGAGGGTCCTAAAGACAAACACTCACTAAATATTTATTTTAATTTAAATACATTGTGGCTCAGTTTTGGGTAGATCTCACGTCCTCCTGCTGTCGTTCCCCACTGGCAGACAGGTCAGGGATTGGCAATGGAAATGGCTGAGCTCGGCAGAGACGGCCCAGCGCATCCCTTCCCACATCTGCCCGTGAGAACGGCTGGGCTGGCCCGGCTTTACGCGAGCTCATGCTCAAATCCGCATGAAATCACCCCTGAAAAGGCAGCTGCCTGTCAGGGGAGGAATTCCGCCTCCTCCCCCAGGCACACAGCTCTGCCCTCTCTGTATTCTCCACAGCACAGCGACATGCTGCAAGCATGAAACCTTCGAGATGAATAATGAGAACAGGGCAGTGATCTCCCTGGACTGAATCCATTTTGTGTGAACTATGAGAACTTGGGTTTATTTCGGTAATGGAGAGGAGTGAAACACAAGGAGTAAGAGAAGGTTTTCCACATAGGCATTCTACATCTCTAAGGAGAGAAAGGAGACAAAACCCACGTACATTTCTGGTGCATAACGTGGGCCAAATTTCTAAACTCAACCTTTTTGCATTTACAGCTTTGTGCACTTCGTAGTATTGCTCTTACTGATTTTACATAGTGCTTTTATAGTGCTCTTTTATTATGCCTAGGTAAATCTACATGATTGCCACAGAGCAAACATCTTCACTGAGGAAATGTGCACTCAGGTTTGAATGCATACACTGTAACTAAAAAAATAGACACTGGCAATTTTTGGCAGTTTTATTTGCAAGCCACTGTGTCCCGGATACAAGCCACATGCACCCTGTTTCCAATAGTGCTGGTGTTTTAAACTTAGCCCTAAAATTACTAGGATAAAATAAATATGGGATGTTTGCTTTGCTAAAAAATAGTGCACTAATTTAAGGCATGGGTAACCTTGGCACACATGAGAAAGAGGGAGGTACTCACTAAGGTCTTATGGGATAGTTTTTGTGCTTTCTATCATCTATTATATTCTCTCCTCTTTTTGCTCTGACTTTTCAGCCTAGGAATTGCCAAGAATATTCCCTAGTCCTCAGCCAGCTTGGAATGCAAAAGCCCGATGGAAACTGTTTTGAAGATCCCTATAATGTACCATAAGGCCATACACCAGGTATACAGAGGTCTAGGCTAACCTGCAGACTCATTTAATACTGAGTGATTTCAGGTTTACTGCAACTAGTAAGGTGAGTGGATACACACAGATTGGAAATGCAAAGAATTTCATGGAACAATGACAACTTCTATGTGGGACAAATTCTTTTTCCCTTTCTGACACTACAACATGTTGCTTTTTTTACCTTGTTTGACAAATGTTGCCCAAAAAAATGTCTAAGGGTTTTTTCCCCCTATTATTGATCAGACTATTTTCATAAACAAGAAAAGACAATGAGATAAACCTATTCTAGTCATTGGTTTAGTGAAAAGCATAAGACTGGGTAGAAAATATTACTATTAAAAATTACTACATATGACAATTTAGTGAGAATGATCAAATAGACAAAAGTAAATTCAAAGGGAACTTCAGGCTCTCAGAATGGTAAGTTTTGAGAAACCAAGAAAATACTAAGGTTGTCCTCAAACACTTTAGCTCGAGCACAAAAATACCTCGTTTGAAAAAGACAAATGTTATTCACACTCCCATTCCAAGCAGGAGGGAAAAAAATGGTAGGGAAAGATTGGAAGCTTGCCCGGATGAATAAACACTTCAAACAGGATATTGAGAGGAAGTCCAGACTCCATAACGAATGAAAAGATTAATTAGGAAGAAGACAATGTCTCAAGGCTACAAAGTGTTGAAACTCTAAGAGGACAGAAGCTCAGCCAAAGGGAACTCAGCCCAGGCAACCAAAAATGACTTTGCCACGCACACAAGTACAACTTCTGGAATTTCACTGTGGCTGCTGACCGATTCCAGAGACTGATTCGGGAATGCTGGCAGCCTGGCACAGGGGCAGCATGACCAGGTGGGCGGGATTCCCTCTCCAGCTGCTCCCAGCCCAGAATAATTTAGATTTATATCTTCACAGCCTACTACTTCAACCAAAGCAATGACTCTAGATGTACTTTTTCACCCAATGGGTAAAGACAAAGGCAAGTCTGGTTGCACAGGACTGAAGTGTCTCTCACAATGCTAAGCACTGAAGCAGATTGAAGTGCTATAAATGACACAGACAGACAATTTTAGAAACAGAGAGGAAAGGTGAAAGACAAGCACTGCCTAGCCATTTCTGTCATCACACAAATGACACAGGCTGAAGCAGTCAAGCTGAAAGCCTCCACAGGTCACAGGCTCAGCGTGGCAACTGCCAGAGTATTTCTGATGCTCACAGTGGGCTCTGGCTACTCCTCTGAGCAAAACAATCTGCTGCATCTTCTCCCACGCGTTTCCTGCCAAGCATGAGGCCACAGGGCCCAGAGAAAGTTACTCTAGATAGATTTTTCCATAATCTTAAGTCATAACATCTCTTCTTCACGGAGCACTATGAAACAAGGGAAATAAAAATGCACTAGTAGCCCCTTTGGAGCAATATCTTTTTCTGCTTTCGTCTCTATTTTGTTATAGTTGCAGTACCTGTAATATTTCTCTGCACACTTCACTCCCTTCATAACCAAAACATAATAGTTTGTTAGACAAAGCTAGATTTAGAAACATGCTCATTTCATCCTCTACCTCTCCATCCATCCATGCACAGAAATACATTCAACAGAAAAATTTTGCTTTACTGAGCTCTCTAAATATGTACATATATATATATATCTATTAGGGGGCAGGGGGAGGTGATGGTGTTTTGGTGTGATTTAATGTTAGAAACAGTTCCTTGTTACTAACCAAACCATTGCTGTAATCCTTGTCCAGTAATAGCTGAAACAGAATATAGTACAAATCTCACTGCCTGCTGACAAAAGTCAACATGGAATACTGTTTTTACCAAAAGAAGAGTACTTTTTCCAGTTTGGTCAAGTCAACAGGCTTCAAAATAAAAGATACAGTTTTGCATATTCACTATGTACATCAATGTAAACTTTTCAGGAATTAAAATGGAAGCTGTAGCTAAACTTGAAGATATAAGTAAACAGAAGAAATGCAGTACTCTAATTGAAAATAAGAATACATCTTCTTTCTTTGATGCATTTGAGTGCTTTATCTGAATACAAAACTGACATTAAAGTCCAATATCACCGTCAGTGCCAGTCAACTTTCCAGGCCTGACTTCTTGTTAAATCACACCTCGTTTTATTAATTTCAGCTTGGATTTATTATTCTAGAGAAATCTGAGAATATCACCTTGGCAATCAGTCAATCAAAAACATTTTGAAAAGCAGTCATTTACAGAGCTTCAGTCCTTCAGGGTCTAAAAGTGTACCTGCCATTACCAAGGTGCATGGATAAAACTACTGCAAAAACACATCTGTGCTTCAGCTGAACCAATGTGACTGGTGCTCCCAGAAACTCAAAGCCTCAGACACACTCCATACCCTCCAGGCAGTGGGCTTTGAAACTGGTCATGAAGGTCAATAAATTTTTGCTCTCCCCAAGCCTAAGAAAAAAAGTAAATTCAAGAACATGACATCCACATCAAAGCCATGTTACCTCCAGCTGAAATGGGCTCTGAGACACTGAAACCAAACACAACCAACTTACAGCAAGACCAGCAGAGAAATGGGAGAAAAATTTTTAAATCTACCTTGAATGGCACTTAGAAGCAGACAGTCAAAAAAATGGAAAACAAAAAATAAAATTAAAAAACAAACAAAAAATGACTATATATACCTATAAATAAACAACATATTTTACAGTAGCATCAGCTCCTGTGGAAAACATGGTAAGTAACCCCACCTGGAGCACATTACAGCAATATCAAATGGCAGGAGCTGACAACTGTCAAGGCTTTTAAGGAAGCAGAGTCAGTTCAACCTCTTCATGGAACAAGGGCTAGGAAGACACGGTAATAGGCCTTGTGCCTTTGAAGCACTTCACAGGAAAATGTTCCAAGCTAGAAAACTTTGTGGTGTGGGAGGAGGAGAAAATGTACAACAATCAGAAGACATAGTAAGAAAGCTGTCATTTCTCTGCCTAATAAACCAAATAAAGTTCAACTACTTGATTCTGATAAAGTCTAGCCCTGCCGGGGACACAAAAAAGACCAAGCAGCTGCAAAAACAGCTGGTTTTGTGCTAAGAAACACAAAGACAGGTGGCAGAGAGTCACAAACAGCCTTGTCTCTCTGCAGAGTACCATGGGCAAATCCCAAAGATGGTTTTAACAGTTCTGGATTTTGCTACCTCAGCAATTGCTCACTTCCCTAAAGAGTCAGAATTAGGGTCAGGCACAGCAGTGAAGGTGGGAGAGCTTGTAAACAGATGAGCATAACCATAGGGCTGGAATTGGAGCAGACTTTTCCATATGGGGTACTAGTTCTGGACCTCTCTTTTAGGCTTGGTACATGAGAGCATGTATTGATGAATGTCCCAAATAACCTATATCAATTTCTATGTATTTCACTGGAAACCTGAGGGAAGGTTAATGGTTTGTGTTTGTTGTTTCCTTCCATAACTATTGATCTGAACATCCAGAAGGGGTTGTCTGTTTTCTTTTTATTTTCTCATCCTCTTGTACCTCCTCTAAAAGCTAGCGATGTGCAACTTATCTACAAAGGGATATTGAGCAAAAAATTTAAGTCTTGCAAAAAAAATTCCTGCAGAAATTTGGACAGAAGAATTAATACAGCAATTCTTCTTCAGGAGCTTTTTCAAGATGCCTTGACTTGGATGAACACAACCCAAGCTTTCTTACTATGATGAGCAGCATCCTGTAGTTATGTTCTGCTCTCACCATAATTCTACTTCATCAAAATTAAAAGCCAGAAAAAATGTTACTCTCAAAGTCTGTGTATCAGCTCTGTACTAGTCCATTGGCAGTAGGATTTAGTCATGAAACTTGTATAAAATCCGACAGAGAAGTAGATTAAAAATTTCCAAAGACTCAAGCCTATGCATTTAAATTATTGAACTAGAACTAAGAGAGATGATGATAAAGACTCACATCTAAATAATCCTCAGATATTTCAGCCTCTCTAGCAAATATTTGCCGTTTCTATAAATCTCCTCTCAGCACCTGTCAAGAGTACAGCCAGCAACACGGGGGAATAAATATATTCAGCAGGCACAGACTTCCAATAAACCCAGCAAATTTGGGAGCTCACTAATTCCACTCTACAAGCAAGAAAAAAATTTACTAAAAACCTTAATCTCCCATATGCTGATACAGCACTTCACAGCTCCAAATCACACTGAGTTTCCCCCAGCTGTCAGCACTGAGCTCAGCAGGGCAGTCAGCAGGGGAGCAAGGGCAGGAGCACAACATCCACTACACTGAGACTGAAGGTTAATGTTGAAAGACAACAAGCAAGTCATAGAGGGAGGAGGAAAAGGAAGCAAGACATCAAATCAGAGAAGCCACACATTTACTGAGTTGAGTTGTCTTGGTTTTCCCCTCCTACTTATCCTTTTTTTTTCCTTGGGTTGCATCTTTCACCGGGGGGGAGGGTGTTCGTTTTCTCCATTATTTACTTATTTATTCTGCTGGCATTTTAGTCTTCTCAAAACTCATGCTGAAAGATAATATTTCTTCAACTGAGCCCTGGTGTCAAAACTCACACAGGGGACCTGAACTTCTATTTTAAAGCAAGCTATATTCAACAAAAATCATTAAAAAGGAGACACAGCTAAAGCTCTATTGGTGTTTACAACCATGTTACATTAATGCTACTGTGTCTCCTGCACCTGTAAAGCCTGATACCACTTGTGTCTACTGGCCATTATACTGACACACAGCCAGAAAGCCCAACAGGGTAGATAAACCCTGGGAGGAAAAGAAAAAGAAAAAGGGAAAAAAAAAATTGAGGTCAGAAATCTTTCTGTAATAGTTACAAGGAGACCTGAAGCTTGCAAGATCTTTTTAGTTTTCCTTAACAACATGGAGAAAAAGCAATATTTTCGTGGCTGGATTGGACATTTCTGTTTTTATTTTGAACTCCAAATCATTATAGAATCATAGAGTCGTTTCAGTCAGAAAGGACCTTTAAGATCATCAAACCCAACCATTAACCCAATACTGCCAAGTCCACCACTAAACCATGTGTCTAATCAACACATCTACCTACATGTGTTTTAAATACCTCCAGGGATGGTGACTCAAATGCTTCCCTGGGCAGATTGGTCCCAGCGTGACCACCATTTCAGTGAACAAATTTTTCTGAATATCCAATCTAAACCTCCTCTGGCACAAATTGAGGCCACTTCCTCTTGTCACTTGGGAGAAGAGTCCAACTCTCACTTCACTACCACCTCTTTTCAGGGAGTTGTAGAGAGCAATAATGTCTCCAGAGTCTCCTTTTCTTCAGGCTAAACACTCCCAGCTCTCTCAGCTGCTCCTTATCAGCTTGTGTGCCAGATCCTTCACCATTTTTGTTGCCCTTCTCTGGGCATCTCAATGTTTTTCTTGTAGCAAGGGGCCCAAAATTAAACACAGGATTCACGGTGCAGCCTCACCGGTGCCAAGTACAAGGGGAATAATCACTTTTCTGGTCCTACTGGACACAGTATTCTGATACAAGTTAGGATGCCATTGGCCCTCTTGGCCACCTGGGCACACTGCTGGCTCATGTTTAGCTGGCTCTTGACCAGCATCCCCAGATCCTTTTCCAATGGGCCACTTTACAGCCACTCTGCCTCCAGCCTGTAGCGCTGCAATGGGTTGTTGTGACTCAAGTGCAGGACCCAGCACTTCATCTTACTGAAACTCATACAAGTGGCCTGGGGCCATCTTTTTCAAACTGAATGAAGGTGCCCTCAATCCCCTCATTCAGATCATCGGTGAAGAAATTAAACAGGACTGGCTCCAATACTGAGCCCTGGAGAACACCACTATGGCACAGAGCACAGGCATTGACCACATCTCTATGCAAAAACTTGCTGGCAAATAGTAGCAGGCATGCAGTAATGCCAAAAGTTTTGAGCTGCCCCATGGGAAAAAAAAAAAAGAATGTGGCCCAAAAAGACCAGTCATTGCTGTCATTGCTACATGCTATGAATATAGGACAAAGGGAGTGCAATATGTGTCAGTTTTTGAATTTGCATCCTTTCCAGTCAACCTTCCTCATTTTGCAGCCATCCCACTACAGCTTGTGTGTCTGTTCAACATCCCTGCCAAGCTGAGCTCATATTCTTATCAGAGAAAAACATTTCAAGAGGGTTTAGCTTTTTGTTACTCACCTCCAGAACTCAGAAAGGACTATAATCATTTCTCCTACTCACAGGTTCTCTCAAAAGCTTTGCACCAGCTTTTTAAGCCAAGGCACAGGAATAAGCTCTCAGTAAATCCCCAAAGGACAGGCTCAAGCACCTCAAATGAAACTTGAAAGAATTCAAAGGATTAATATGTATCCCACATGCCTGCCACCAGGCACCTGCTGTGCCTGGAAGTCCACAGACATGCTTCCACCATTAATGCTTCCACCATTAATTTCCACCCAACACACACTGAGAAGACAGGAGGACTGATAACACACATGGCTGCAGGCCCATCACTGTCTACTGCTGAAAGGAGGGAGGCCATTCGCTTTTTCCTCCATCAAACTGGCAAATCCAGTCCACCATTCCATTCCTCACCCTCCACCCCTACAGCTCCTGCCACAGACCAAACCAAACACCACCCTGAAGAAAAAACCCACTGGCAGGGAGAAATACTCAATGTGCTCCATGGGCCGCTTGTGCCTCCCTGTCACTTTACAGAATAGCACTCAGGACTAACTCAGCCAGAGGAAAAACATCATGGTTTATCAGGTCAGGACACTCCATAGGAAGAAGACAACATGGTTTCCACTGTCAAACTGCCTATGGCTTTCAATCCTGTGATAGTTAAATGTAAAAATATATAAACTAATGTGAGGGAAGGAACAAAGTCCTTGGGGCATCTACTTCTTCACTGCATGTCTGAGCTAAATGTAGAACTGGCACCATAGCAGTTTTACATTCACTTCACAATCAACCACCGTGACAACCAACCCACATTTGGTAGGAAATAGGTCTCATTGTGTTGGGACACAGGACATTAAAAGAGTTAAAGATGAAGGCATTGGTGTGATATTACTCAGTGTGTAACTTGTTCCACCAGTTGCCCATTAGACAGCAAAGGCTAGTAGTCAATGAACACAAGCATCAAGTTCTCAAATTTTTTAAAAACAGATATAAACTCTTTTAACATGCAAGTATATATAAAAAAACACACCTAAAGTTCAGGTTTTTCATTAACAAGTCTTGTTCATCAAGCAGTAAGAGTATAATCATTTTGATTGCATAAGTTTACTATCATGATACACAACTAGCCAAAAGAAAAAAAAAGTCACAAAAAGAAATGAAAACCACCTATAACTCTGGCTGAGATGATTGTATACATTAATTACAATCCCACAGACTGAAAGCATTCAATGTGAATTTGGCATCAGCTTTCCCAGTGCTTCTCATCTATAAGCTTTGACAGGCCAAGTTCTGTAAGTGACAGATTTGTTGAAATTTTATTCTTCTAATGTTCCTTCCAGCTGACAACATGGCTACACAAATGAATTCTCTCTCACGTTTATCAGACATACTTCACTTTTAAAGGAGGAAGATGTGGGGAAATAAGTCAATAGGAACATCAGCTGTCTTCCTCTGGGCATTCCCAACTACTCTCAACAATTTCCCATGGAGATGTCACAAGTTTACACTTGACAATACATGGCAAAGAATGAACACACAAAGCCAACCTCCTTTCATTTGTGTATGCTAAGCACAGGGCAAACAGAACAAGAGCTTCAAACAGAAGTATTACTGCTAAAAATATTTTCACTCCTCTTGAATAACATCTCCATGAAATCTTTTACTCTACAAATAGACATTTTTACAGGCCATATCTTCCTAGTAATATGGCCTTTTTCCCAGTATTACTAACAGGACATCACCAAAATTTAGTAAATTGCATACATATTAAGATTTTGTTGTTATTTTTCTACTGGAAAGAGTAGCTGGGGACTCACCATTGAAATATTACAAGATATTAGTGTGTACACAAAACTATTGGCACGAAGTATCACCCAAACCTGGATACATAGCTGATCTGGGAAAAAACATGGACACCTGCTAAAGAGGACTGAGAATGGCTTGAGAAATTATCCTCACTCCAAACGTCTCCTTCACACATCTTTGACACTTTTAGAAAAATATTGGAATTAATGTTCAACCATCATTTAAGTAGTACTCATCAGAACAGCAAGCATGGAGTGCCTAGGTAATAAACAATGCAAATTCTAATCTGGAGATCAGCTTCAAATCTTCTATACCCAAATATATAGCACAGCAAAAATAAGGAGGAAAGATATCAAGGAAGGGAGAGGAAATATTAGTACCATTTTACAAGTGAGGAATTAGGCACAAGTTGCAGGCAAGGATGAAAGCCTCATAAAACATACCCAAAAGGAAATTTGAATAAGAAGTGGAGGGAAAAAAATGCAGCAGGAAGAGGACAAAAGCAATTTTTAAAATATGAATCTCTTAGCTTTGAAGAGCTCTTTTACATGTCATCTATCAAAACAAATTTAACGCAGCACAGAAAAGTGTCATCAAGCTAAGCTAATTACCTCTACCTGTAGCATCCCATGGATAAATTCTGTGTTACTGACTATAAAATAACAAATTAAAAAAAGAAAAGCACTCATGGTATGTATTACTACATTGAGACATCCTACTAAATTCAATGCCATACTAAATTCCAAGGTGGTTCAAAGAGGGAGGGGAGGTGTCCCCCAGTGAGGTAAAATAGCAGCTGAAGTAGATTTTTTTTCATCCATACAGATTTCAATATGTTGCCTATCAGTACTTCACATTACAGAATCAGTAACCTACAGAAAAGGAACATTGCAATTGAAGTTTACTTAAAAATAAAAGCTGTTTTTATCAAAGCACTAGGCCGTTCTAGACGTTTCAACCTTTTCCCTCCCTCTACTGGTCTGCAGATTCTTCAGAGTAAAGCAAATTTCAAGCCTTATTAATAGTAACTCTTCTGACCATGTTTTTTTGCTATTAGTCTACATTAACTTTAGAAAAATTGTTGAAGGTTCTTTTTCTTTTCTGAAGCAGGTTTTGAATGCAGCACAGGTCTCAAAGATGATAAGCTGCTTTATCTCAGTTTTCCAGGCACTGAAAAGAATACGGACAAAAAAGCTGACAGGACATATCTGGATAAATTATGTACACTCCCATCACACACCACTTGGAAACACAGCAGAATCTGGCCACGGAAACATGCATCAGTACTTCATTTAATAGCATTACAACACCGTTCCTTTAAAAAAAAAAAAAAAAAGAAAAATGGAAGGAGAAGAGAGTGCACAATGATAACACTGTTAATATATGAGGCTGGATAAGCTTACCATGGCCACAGTAAACACAGATATCTAAACACTGCACTTTCATATGCATGGGGACTCCATTTACTATATAATATGTCCTTTTGCCTAGAGATTCAAAGCTTCACTTAAAAAGAAATGAAAAGAAATTACTTCTCATGAACTTTCCCTAATTCGTAGCCAGTTAATTTCCTCCTTCTGGTGAAAGTCTGTTGTACACCACACATCCTGCTTCAGGCTATCACTGAGATGGGAAAACTGTGGTTCCTTTTTTCCTATCACAGAGTTTAAAACCAGGAAATACATCCGTTATGAATTTTTTAAGAGTAAAACAAATATTAAAGACATTAGCAGAACACTGGAAGAAAATTCCCAAGACTATAATCACACACACGCGGAAAGAAATATTTAGAAATATATTAACAGTTACAATGCCTTCAAATTCATCAGGAAACAGTGATAGAATTAACAGACATCTGAACAGCATTACAAAAAGGGTCAACAATTCAGCACGTGAAGAAAGGGGACTAAAGGAAAATACACTTCCAGTTAAGTTCTTTGTTGCAGACTGTGTAAAGGCAGGAATACTGAAGTCCCACGGGAGACCTGACTCCATTCTCCCTCTTCCATCTTTCCCTTTTGGGAAAGTTCCTCATTAACACACAATCCCACAAAAAGTCTTTAAAGACCTCCCAATTTACAAGTAGCTTTTAAAAACTATCCTAAAAATCAGGACAGTGTGTTAGCTATAGTCTGGTATGTGCAACTTCTTCACAGTTACTCAAACAAAAAATAATATCAGTTCTTCACAAGCCCATTGAGAAAAAACAGAACAATTTGGAATTTAAGCCCCACAGCCTCAGCCTGGGTAGCTTGGCAAGAGAAGGCAGAACAGTGATTCACACTTCAGCTTCTCACTTCTTGATACAGAGCCTCTCACTGGGAAGACTCCCAAAGTATTTTACAAGCAAACTATCAGTACCAACCCCATTCATCACTGAAACGTGGTCCTTTGCACCAAGAGTCAAAAGCTTCTTAGCAATACAGGGGAACAGAAGTTCAGGACAAGAGATGACTACAGTCACATTGTCACACTGGAACTGGCCCCATCAGATGAGATTTGAACAGAATAACTCCTGACAGCTTCAAGCAATCTTTTACTGACAAGTGATCATAAGCACAAGTGGAGAGGCTCCACATGAAGTCCATCTCAGCACCATCCTGGGTTTTGGAGTCAGAGGAAACCACACAGAACAGCCCCACACCAAACTGATCACAACACCCAAGAAACCACATACATCCCTCTAATGGATAGACTACTACAACTATGCTTAACTTCACACACTATGACACAGTTTCTGTGAAGGAAGGACAGACACCCTGACACGCTATAGAATAACTTTCCTCCTACACAAAGAGCTAAAGCAATATATATCTCCTACGTACAGAGTTACAACATACACTTTAAAACTCAAAGAGTGAGCTAAATGGTTGAAGACAACCCTCTAAACAACATGCATTNAGGCTCCACATGAAGTCCATCTCAGCACCATCCTGGGTTTTGGAGTCAGAGGAAACCACACAGAACAGCCCCACACCAAACTGATCACAACACCCAAGAAACCACATACATCCCTCTAATGGATAGACTACTACAACTATGCTTAACTTCACACACTATGACACAGTTTCTGTGAAGGAAGGACAGACACCCTGACATGCTATAGAATAACTTTCCTCCTACACAAAGAGCTAAAACAATATATATCTCCTATGTACAGAGTTACAACATATACTTTAAAACTCAAAAAGTGAGCTAAATGGTTGAAAACAACCCTCTAAACAACATGCATTACAAAGGACCACAGATTTGTCCAGGCTCGAAGAAACCTTCAGGGGTCAAGTTCAGCCTCCTGCTGAAAGCAGGGCCCACCTGTGGGGTCAGTTTGTTCAGGTCTTTATCTAGTTGGTTCTTGAAAACCTCAAAAGGTGAAGACTGCACAGTCTTCCTGGGCTTGCATAGGGTGAGCTCTCAAGTAAACCATGACACTGTCCTTGCCCCCAGTGAGAATTCTTGCCCTCCTTGAACTCCTTCACTGAGTACAGAGGCTTATGAGGAGTCTTTGGTGGAAACTGAAGTATATGAGGCACAAGTACCTCAGCCTTACCTGTGCCCACTGCTACCCAGCTCACTCAGCAGCAGACCCCACACCTTTCTCATTCGATTTTTTTCTGTAAGTCGTAGGCACTCTGCAGCCCTTTACACCACTTGCACAAATCAACACAGCCTAGCTTTTGTAAAACCACTCCTGCGCACTTGAACAATGTTTCTAAATTCCTTCTACTCCTTCCTCTTCCCTTTTGAATTGGAGCTCTACCATGTGCTTCCTGCCTAGCCAGCCTGGCCTTCCAATACATCCATTTGTTTTCCAAGTAAGGACTGCTCCAGCACTTCAAAAAGATTGTTCTTCAGGACCTGTTCAGCTTTCATGAGCTCTTATGTGTTTTAGAGCTCAATGTTATCTGGTATCAGTTGTCCAAGTAAACTGAATCAGGCCTAAACCTCAGCGTCTGTCACCCTGCTATTAGCATTTCTCACTCCCCTAACCACCTTGACTTCCTCTATTTCATGGTGGCTACAATCAAGGCTGCCATTATCACTCTCTCAATCACTTCTGCCTACTTTGGGAATAACAGATGCAGTCAGATGTCACACCTGTTCGATTCCTCCAAGGCCTGTATTAAGAAGTTAAA
>WEIV01012583.1:133833-167954 GCA_013390005.1 Calyptomena viridis
AGGAGAACAGGAGATCAAGACAAACAGGAAGTTCATAGCAGTAAAACCAGATCTCCTGCCTTAACCACAAAACTGTTCTTTCTGCCTCTGGCATAACTGTCTAGCAATTTGTGACCACATGTGGTATCTTTGAGAGGGCTGATGAGCATTTATAATCCTGCTTTCTAAAACAGCTTTGCTCTAGCTGCTTTAGTCCCCCCTGGCCACCTTCTTTAATATTCAGCCCATGTCTGACCACGGTCTTTGGTGACAAAGAAGTGGCAGAATAGCCACCCTGCACATCATGTACTTCAGGCCTCAGCTTTGGTCCTCTGAAGCACTCCATACAGAGGACAGTCCTACTGGTCACTGTAAAGTGAGAGGTGTTTCAGTGTGGGAAATCCACAGACACACCACCCACTGCAGTGGCTTGTGTTTTTAACTTTAATGGCTTTTGAAATGCACTCATTCAAACTGTTGCAGTGGTTTAGGCTTTAATATCTCTCCCATCCTCCTCTTCCTACCTTGCCTGTTACTACTTGCCAGTAAGCCAAGCCCTGGAAGCAGCTGCATGTGTGCTCCATCATCACCAGCTGCTCTTCAAGTTAAAACACTGGACACTGCACCGAGGCAGTTCAGATGAATTAACAAGCTCTGGTCTCTCTGCAGTGACCCTGGGAGGGGGATATAACAACCAGCAGCACTTACCATCTCCTAAATCAACATTAGTTTTTTGACATTCCCAGGTGTGATACCATCACTCAAGGCACTGTATCAGCTTGGGGCACAATGACAGTTAAATGACAAGAAATGCAGCAAAATACGATGCTTAACTGTTGATTTCACAACTCTCACTATATACAGTCAACAACCATTTATGAAGACACTTCTACTAGCAAATTAAAAAAAAAAAAAAAAAACCACCAGCCCTCAACTCTGAAATGTATTTTCCATTTTTAGCATGTGTGGACATTGCCACCTTGTTAAGAGCATCTAAAACACATTCTTTCAGTAGCTTCCAAAGTCTAGAGTATTCAAAAAAAATCACTTATTAGTAATTTAACACGAGTGCCCCAAATCCTGCTATGACAACTAAATACATACAATTACTTGTTAGGAAAAAAATTCTTAGCTGAGTAACACAAATTCTGAAATGCACTCAGATATTGGTCACTGCTTTCACTGCTGGCTATACTTAAGTTCTTGTTCAAAGACTTTTCATTTTTGGGGTGTTATGAGTGATTTTTTTTAAACCCAAACTTGTCTACATTACCCTAGGAGTACAGACTTGCTACCCAATTTCTCTAGTTGGTACTACTTAATGTGGCAAAAATTATAATATGAAGAGGTAATAGTTGTATGGTCATTTTTAACAACTAGCATTTACCTTAAAACAATCTTAGGTATAAATTCCAAACCAAAACACTATGTTAAGTTAATACACAGAAACCCAAGTAGACAAACCAGTTGTGAATACATATCACTGAACATGGACTGACACCTCTAGGGCTACCTAAAGAACAGTGAACATCCCTTCTTTTGTCATTGCAATGCCATTGACTCTTACAATTGAGATTCTGGCTTGGACACCACACTGTGCATTGCACCTGCTGTGCAATAAGGACTTTCCAACTTTGCATTGTTTTTGCTATCTTATTATAGAAGGTCTAATATGTCCCTCTACTAATGACAATAATTATTCAACAGTGTTCAAATCAGCTGTAGCAGAGGGTAATTTTTTTTCGTTACCTAATCACATAGTTTTATATTAAGGGCTTAGCCTATTCCTTTGCTAATGCTGCAATATTTTTTTTTAAACCAAGATCATCAACAGAAAACTGATTCACTATTAAAGGAAATGGACTGACCACTAACTTCTGCAGTCTAAAAGCCCCAAGCAAAAACACATAGTCTGCTCTATATTTACAACATAAACAACATTAACACACAAAGTGATTCCAGGACCGTGATTAAATTTGACCAGCAAGGTCACATTCATGCCTTTTTATTCTAAGCAAAGTGAAAGAAATTCAGGACCTATGCTACTGTAAGGATGACAAGGCTTTCATCGAGTTTTAAAAGTTCCTGAGAAAGTGCCACTTGCCCAGATCACTGTGGGTGACACTTCCAAACCTCTTTCAGTTAGAGCTAAGAGCCTCTGGTGTTTTAATTAAATGACAGCTTGGAGGTACAGGTACATCAACATTTCTCTGCTTTTTTATTCCATTAATTTTTCACTCCTGTGATCCTGAGCACTCACCCATTCCCACCCTAACACATTAGTTACCTCCAATGGAGACCAAAAAAAATACAAACAACCCTACACACCACAGCATCCAACAAGCTGTTTGGAGAAGGAATAAAACTTAGAGAAGAGCTGCCAACCATCCTACATATCAGAATGAATGGGGCAGGGGTGCAGGGGTGGGAAGAGGGGGAAGTAAAAATAAAAAGAACAAACAAATGGAAAGAAAAAAAAAGCCACACACGCAACACACCAAACACCACCAGCTGCTGCTTTGCAGAGGAAGGGCAAAGGAAAGGAGGAGCCTTTGATACTCTACTCCACCCTCAGATTTCTGGATGCTATTGTGCAGCTGCTGGATGTTACATCTGGTAGCAATATACTAACACACACCACCCAGCTTTATCTCTCCTTGTTAGCGAGCACACCCAACCCATCATGAAAATGTCAACAGAACAGCAAGAGATCTGTGTCCGTGTGGAAAGATGCTGGCATAAGAGAAGTCACACTGATAAGAACAGAGGAAACATTTGGAGAATCAAGTCGAAAAATCAACCCTCCTTCTCAATCTAAGCCACATGCAGTGCATTCATCACATCAGTATGAAACCTTGAACCTTATTTGATTGCAGTTCCTGGCAACACTAACAATGTCCTGGCAACAATAAGTTGGTTCTGTCTCCATCTTGTCAGGAAATGAGGTGCCACTGGGGTTGCTATTGTGTGGGACAGAGTGAAAGCAGCAGAAGCTCCAGGTTACCTCTGAGTATTGATAGAGCAGGAAGCATGTCAGGGGGTGCAGCACTGGCTCCTAGTCACTAGCTGAGCACTAGCTCAGGAATCCAGAGATTAGTTTTAGCCTCCAGAGACTTCCAGAGATTTGGCTGCAGTTTGATCAAAATCACCCCCACTCACAGGCCAAATAGGGACTCCTAGAAAAATGCAGCTTCCACCACAATAATTACTATATACTATTGGTAACAATAACCTAATGAATAGAGTATACTCCCCACAGCAACACAGAAGAGAAATAAAACTGGGACTGAAAAACACAAGCTTCACAATGGATTATATTATATTTAATATTCAGATTCTGATAAGGCCTTACCCTTTTCGCATAATAACACACAAATGTAATGGCCTTGACTGGGCATAGATTAGTCCTTGTCTTACAACCTAAAATATTTTCAAAATTAAAGGGAAAAAGTGCTCAAAGAAATTTATCACTTGCATCTCTAGCTTTTTTGGAAATACAAGAAAAATCTCTCACTCCATTTTTTATTCTTTTAGTATCTCTACAAGATTTTATGTTGTCAAGACAACTGATGGTAGGAAGGAGCAAGTTTTCTCCCTCCTTGTATCTCAAGTTATATCAGGTCTCTAAAAATCCACTAATAAAATTACTTAAAACAAGGACAAGTATTTATCAAAATTAAAGGCTGTGTGATTCCTTTCTCACTATTCAGACAGATTGCTCTCAGAAGACAGAATATTAACTTGAAGTTCATAAAGTAATTTTTTCATCCTCTTAATACTCTGTCAGAAGAGACTTACAAAGGTCAACATAGGAAACATCAAAAGATTCTACCAGCAATTTTATATTTAGCTGTCATATATGTATAACCACACACACCATTATTTTGTCTCTACTGCTGCTCCTTAAGAAAGAAAAGCAACCACCTATTCACATGCAGGCAGTGTAACCAACACTATCATCTTAATCCATTAACTGAAATTGTCTAAGTTGTCATTATAACCTCAGATAAAATTCGTTTTGATAGACATACTGATCTTCTTTGGGAAAAAAAGTAAATTTTCCCCAGTATTTCATTAGCCTATTAGCAGCACCTTTCTTAATAACTTACTATGCAGATCATTTACCAGAAACTAAAAAACCATTAAACCATATATCTCTCCCTTCCAGAAGACCTTTATGAATGGCAGAGGACCCTTAGAAGTCTAAAAATTTTTAGAGGTTTTAATTGTTTTGCAGACCTAACAACCAAGAACATCTACTAGAAGATCAAATTAGCTTGGACTAAACAGTGTTTCTTAAATATCTTCAAGAATGTTGCAGTCTTTAAATTCCCAAAAGCCTATTCAGAAGCTTCATGCACAATGAAAACAACTTCCTACAAATCATGTAGGTAGTATTAAATAAATAATGCAGTTTGTTCTCAAAATCAGAATGCTAAGGTTTTCAACGGACAAATTGAGAAAATGCAACTATTTACAGTTTTAAGAGAGTGCATGGAAAACAAGTTCAAAATCAAACATGTTCGGTCAACTTAATGCTAATTACATTGTTCCCTGTCAACACACTGGCATTGTATTTCATTGTGCCAAAGTTGCAATGTTTGCAGTCCTCCAGAAATGGAAGAAACATCATTAATTTCTTATTAGCATAATGTGCTGCTTTATTATGGTTCCTGTTTAACTTGTACCAAAGACATCTCCCTCTACCAGTCAGTGCAGTTGTGTATTAAAGTACCTATCAGACCTACATGAGGAAGTTTTTGCCCCTTCAGCAGGTCTATCTCAGAATGGAGGCTTTGGGTGCAAAGAGCTATTTCACTCCAAGCACAGAAACCAGAGGCTATGATAAAAAACTTGCCAAGGCAGAAAAGAATATCTCACTAATTCTTTTCTGCTTGATCAAAGAAGAGAAGTAAGAGTCATGTGTCCAAGAATAATATTTCGTCATAAAGCCAAGGCAAAGCCAGTAAGGCCAACACATCATCTCAGGAGGCTTGCTCCCTCTCTTCTAACTGTGATTAGCTGCATCTGACAGCCAAAGTACTTACTTTATATCACTAGAGCTATTATATTAGCAGGATTGCATCAGGAGATTGGCATCATAATAACGTGCCTTTTTATTTTTCCCCCCAGCTATAATTGTCCTCTAATTTTAACAGGTAATGCTAAAAATTATTAGAGGTTTGCAAAAGCAGTCTAACAAACAAATTCTAATTTAAATTAGAACACGTTAAGAAATCAGTTGCAGAAGAAGCAAGCACCAAGAAAAAGCATTCAATACCCACAAAGAAATTCAGTAAATAGCACCCTACACCTCATGCACTGCACCACAGGCACTTAGGAATGCTCAAGACTGCAAGCCCTGAAGTGCTAATATTTTCCCTAGGAGACATTTTAACTACTCTAGAGTCCTATAAACCTGATGGCTTAGGTTTATATCTCTCAATTCTGAACTCAAATGCCAGTCAGTGAATCTCTGTGGTGAGACTACAAACACTAAAGGGCATGTGTACTGCAACAGCTAGCTTGGGAAAGACTAACAAGTATAAAAGGATGAAGGAAAGGTCTCATCTGAGAATGGTATCTTCAACAAGCACAAAGGACACCCTTGATGAACGCCAGTATCACTGATTATTATGGGAAACTGAAGAGAAACTAGAGCGACACAACACGTTATTCACAGAGGTGATCCTCAAAAAAGATACCAGCCCTACATCCATGCAACATACAGTCAAAGATCATAGCACTACAGAAAATTGGGGTTGGAAGAGTCTTTAATCATCATCTGATTCCAACACCCCTACTGAGGGCAGGCTTTTACTAGGCCAGGTTGCTCAAAGTCTCATCCGATCTGGTCTTGAACACCTCCAGAGATGGGGCATCCACAACTTCTCTGGACAACCTGTTCCAGTGCCTCATCACCCTCACAGTGAAAATTTTTTCCTAATATATAATTTAAACCTATTGTTCTACAGCTTGGTTCCATTCTCCCTTGTCCTGTCAGTACATGCCCTTGTAAAAAGTCCCTCTCCATCTTTCTTGTAAGTTCCCTTCAGGTACTGGAAGGCTGCAATTCAGACACCTTAAAGACTTCTCTTCCCCATGTTAAACTTGCACAATTGTCTTAGCTTTTCCCAATAGGAGATGTGCTCCATCCCTCTAATTATCTTGCCAACCCTCCTCTGGACTAACTCCAACAGGTTGATATGCTTCCTATGCTGGGAACCCCAGAGCTGGATGAAGAACTCCAGCTGAGGTCTGATTAGAGCAGGGGGCAGAATGACCTCCCTCAACCTGCTGGGCCACACTGTTTGTGATGCAGCCCAGGACAGGGTTAGCTTTCTGGGCTACAATGCATGTTGCAGGGTCATGTCCAGCCTCTCATCCTCCAGCATTCCCAAACATCTCTGAAAACAGTCTCCCAGCACTGTCCTGAACTGCCTCTCACAAAGCCTTCTCAGCTTTCATGGGATGAATTTCACAGGTTACATTCCTTCACACAACTGTGTTGAGCAGCACTGTTGATGGCAGTCAACCAACTTATACCCAAGGCTGGGTGTAGAGACAAAGCATTAGTGTGCCCTCCTTGTCCTTAGGTCCAAAGTACTTTGTCAGTCAGAAAAGGAAGCGTGGGCCTTCATTCACATCTGTAAGAGCCAAGGGTAAAGCCAGCCCAGCAATGTCACTAACACGGACAGGCATATAAACCAAGAGTCTCAGACACATTTGGCACAACTGCAAACCTCCTTCTTGGATTTTGTTTGCCATCCAGAGGGCCTGAAAGCTCTTTGTGGAGGCCACGCTGCAGTTGACTGGAATTTAGCCATATTTCCTATGAACAAAGTAACGACTGAATGGTGTGAATTCCACTCATCCACAGATCACAAGGACTCCTATTATTAAAGGCAGAAAGGACACCATCCTAGGACGCTTGAAAATATTATATGGTCAGGTTTGACACAGGTATTGGACTGTCACCTTAAAAATGTTGTCATCATAGCAAGGTACTTAGAGTCATGAAGGCCTTAATGCATTTTCTGTATTACGGTTTGTGATTCTAACTTCTAGGTTTCACTAGTTAGAAGCCTCAAGCCACTTTTAAGACTGGAGAAATGAAATGACACAAGCAGCATCAACAACTTGAATCAGCATTAATTCTTCTGTTTCAGAGGAATAATTTTTCCCTAGACAATGACAGTCACCTCTCTCAACTTAAAAAGAACTGAGCATGTATGGCATAAATTAATCCAGAACAGGGCTAAACTGTACCCACAGACCAAGACAGCCAGACTTACTGAATCTTTACTGCAGTATGAAAACAATGGAGAAAATTAGATGCTAGAACAATATATTCAAGTTTATTCCTTCAAAAATATGGAAAAATTACACTTGTGACATTAAAAAGGCAGTGTCATCACTATCTTCACTACAAATCACTAGTCTAAGGATTATGAGTCTTTTCAGGCTGAACTTTGACATAAGTTCTCAACATGAGATAGCATCCCTGTCTTTGGAAGTCTAGTGAAGTTGGTCAAGAGTGAGGGGGAATGGGTTGTCAACATGATGCTCACTTTAAAGTCTTGTATTTTCTTTGAAAAACAAAATAAAGTGTTTACATAAAATTAGTGCTGGTTGATTTTTATGTGTTTTCATACATGTGCTTATGATGTGGGTTCTTGGTATTTTGTTTCTATACAAAAGGTACATAATCCATGGGGAGCGGGGTAGAATTTATTCCTGAAACACAGAACATGCAGAAGATAACTCTTTTTTCAGCTCTCTGCATGATTAATCTCTTTCAGTGCTCTCAACAGTTCCCTGCATTTGCCTCCTGATGCATGTGCATAGGACAACTCTTTCATATTGTTCTAATGCAGCTAATCCCAAATGAGGGGTCATGACCCCCAAAGAGGGTCACAGCAGTTATGGCTGGGGTCATGAGCCCAACAGAAGTACACTTGTTTAGAATGGTATCTGGACTCACAAAGCCAACAAAAACCAAAGCTCATAACCAGAAGGCTTGGAAATAGCTGGTGTAAGAAAGTACCGCAGGCAGGCTTTGCGTGAGTCTTAACTGATATCAAAGCAAGAGAAATGATAACTGTGCTTAAGTGGTTATTAATAATGAATGTTTTATCTGCATTACTGTAGCAGCAATGGTGTTAAAATTTAAACTACTCAATTCAATAATGAACTTAAAAAAGTCAAGAGTAAAACACATTAAAGGCAACATCACAGTTGGCAACCACAAAAATTCACTTAGAGGAGCTCCAGAAACCTCACAATCTAGCAATTTCAAATTAAGAAAAAAAAGTGTTCAATTTAAATATTTTTTACTCAAAGCCAAAGAAGTATTCCAAGTGAGGCACTGTTACAACTTGACAAAAACCTCCACGAAGTCCAGAAACAACAAACTTCCCCAGAGAATTCATCCAAGCTAGACCAGAAATTTCAATCTATATCGCTCCTCTCTATTTCGAGGCAACTCAGGTGGTCTCCTGGCTACACCTACACTATCACATCAGGCTGCTCACTGGACACAGATGAATAGACTAACAACATGAACCAACATGAACATGGCCAGCCCCAACTCCTGGTGCCCTGACCACGCTCCAAAACTGAGCTCCTGAACCAAACCAAAACGTTAACATGGCAATCAATGACTAACTTGTAATTTTGACTGCAAAGCATTGCTCTCTTTGGATCACTATGGGATAAATCAAAGATACTTTGATGACCCCCCAAAAAATTATACCCATTTTAACCAAACAAGAAGGGAAATTCAGTAAGTCAAGTAAAATGGAATACGTAAATCCACACCCTTTCTCCCCTTCTTCCCCCAAACAGTGCCGGGAATTACTTTCCTACAATGGAAACTACACTTCATCCACGAGCATATGAAGAGTGTGGGTTGCTGGAAAACGGAAAGAAAAGCCTATGCCTTCTGTCACATGTTCCTAAATAAAATATGTTCACACTTCGAATTTAAGGATGCTAAAAAAAAAGTTGGTAAAAGCATGAGGAAACTATTGGGAGCTGGTCTAATTTTCACTCTATTTCATTTTCCACATTTAGGAGCATCAGCCTACGCAATACATTTTGCTTTAGGGCTGAGAAGAATGTATGACTATTTTATTCTTTTTAAACTAGAAATCACATATATTATGGGCTTATATATTTGCTTTTGTGAAATCATAAGTGCACCTCACTGTGCAAACAGAAAAATTTAGCAAACAAAAAGTTTAGCCACTTTCTTTTGAGACCTCCACGAAGATGATTGCCAATGCTAAAATTCAAATTTTCAAATAGGAGTGACAAAGTTGTCCCCTACTCTCACAGTCTACTAAGCATACTGAACCAGGAAATCAGGGGTATTGAGCAGCTTTTTTAGTGAGAAAGAAAGTGTTTGCTTTATTAACTAGACCAAAAATAGAAATGTTTATTTATGGTACTGAGATTTAAAAAAAAAAAGAAAAATCATTAATAAATTAGTGTCTTTTTCAAGCAGTAACACATAGAACTAGCAGACTATGTTAGTGGGATGGTCATACACTAAGTTCTCACAAGATGAATAATACCCATGAGGCAACAAAACATCAAGATGCTCATTTTAAAATCAGCAATATAAAAATTGCCCCAGCACCAGCGTATCTGAAGAGAAACAAGACTAACTCTGGTGCCTGCAATTCACTCACATACACAATATACACTCAGACTCACAATCATGAAAGACCACAGAACCAAACAAGTTAGTTACTCATTCAACTATAGGGTAATATATGCAAATTTGGAATCCCTTGACTTCTGCTTCCTGAGGCATAAAATCTCAGTTTGTGTACTGCACTCAGTGTTTGCAGAGGCAACTTTAAAATAGCAGATAACTACAAACCAATAAAGTTGTACTTGCAGGGTTGCAGGTATGGAGTCTGAAGCAATCAGCTGAGGTATGAGCTGCCTTAGCCATCTCAGTTATTAAAATTCACCATGTTCCAAAGCATCTTTCAAAGCCTGTACAACTGTCAAAACACAATTTACCTTTCCCTGACTTGCCAAAGTATGTAGGTTTCCCTTGCTAATTTATACAAAACAGTGAGCTGTCAATATGAAAGGATGCAAAAACACCACAGTTAAGATATGAAAACACCATCAAATATTTGGAAATTAAAGATGTATCTTACACTGTATTGAAACTGGAGTGCCAACAGTTTGGCAAAAGAGCATAGAAAAATAAAACCATATATTCTTTTTTTTCTTCCCCCCAAATACGTCATCTGTAAAGGCCTTTTTACCACAGGTCCAGCCTACCATGGGAGTAAGAGTCCATATTAGCTGTTGAACATGATTATTATTTTTCAATAAATATAGTTTTGAACTGATTGAATTTGCCAGGGTACCGAGGGATTTTAAAAGTAGAAATTACAATGAGAAATAGAACATGTAAGAATTCACACTCATTAATACTGGTGATGTGCTTGTTCCAGAAATCGAGAGCAGAGGTAGGAAACAAGCTGAACAAAGCACAGTCAACTCTCAAAGCAAAAACAAATGCCACCCATACAATTTCTGCCCACCAAGTGAAAAGTTCAGATCTGCAGCAAGACATACAAAACCTCCATGGGAACATAACATGCTCAGGCAGGCTCAGCTCTGCTTATTCCTCAGCTCTAACCTTTGCATCTGCAGGAGAAGCCTCTCAAAATAGATTTATTGTACATAAAAAAATCTATGACCCAAAATTATACAAGTCTTAACGAATCCACCCTCAGAGAAAAAGAGATGAAATAGAACTGAGGATTTATTCCCCACTTATGACCTATACTATACAAAGGTATGGGCCCATTCACACCTTCACATCAGACTGAAGGGTTTCTTAGTTCAGAAACTTAGCACCTTAATTTCACACCTCATCTTGCCTCCTCATTTCTCATCCTCTCCTCCTCCCACATTACCTTGACATTTTAGAGCAATAAACACGGGTCTCTAATAAACATGCAGAAGGTAAAAGGTGTTTTATGCCACATGAAAGTTTTGTTATCATACTTCTAGAAGAAAAAGATAAAGTTCTCATTTTATAGCATACCACTCTAGCAGCTGAGTCTTTAAAAAATAGATCAAAAAACAGGCTGGGTAACAGCAAGAAAAGTAACGGCACAATCAACCTCATCTTATTCTGTATGCTATTTGTTATTCCCCATCTGCTACACGCATGGCTTTATTTACCTACTAAGTCTGATGATCAGTTTAAAAACGCAATTGTGTCACAGGAAAATAAATACATTCCTATTTCTTTTGTGAAAGAGAATTTTCAGTTGAACAAACAGCCACGGCTTAAAACACTTCCATTCTGTGGCTCCTCAGTCTGCAGGCCTTTCTCAACATGCAATTGGAATACACAATGGATAACAAGTGCTCTAAAACAAATACTAATTCTTGGGATAATACAGTCTACTTCACCTTATAGAATCATAGAATATGCTGGTTGGAAGGGACCTATCAGGATCATCAAGCCCAACTCCCGGCCCTACAGTGGACACCCCAAGAATCACACAATGTGCCTGAGAGCATTGTCCAAACACTTCTTGAACTCACAGGCTTGGTGCTGTGAACACTTCCCTGGGGAGTCTGTTCCAGTGCTCAACCACCCTCTGGGTGAAAAACCTTTTCCTGATATCTGACCAAAACCTACCCTGACTCAACTTCGTGCCATTTCCTGGAGTCCTGGTTATGAGAGTGCAGAGATCTGTACCTGCCCCTCCGCTCCCCTTCATGAGGATGTTGAAGACAACAATGTCACCCCTCAGTGTCCTCTTCTCCAGGCTTAACAAACCAAGTGACCTCAGCCATTCTTCCTAAGGCCTCCCCTCCACATCCTTCACCACCCTCATGGCTCTCCATTGGATGCTAATAGTTTAATGTCTTTTTTATATTGTGTTTATATAGGGCTCTGTTTTACCACCACCCCTCCTTAAATCCTCTATTTTTAAAGTTAAAAACACAAAAACACAGTTCCACAGAACACTGCTGTTGATGACCTGGAACTGTTGCTGAGTTCCTGTAACACAGACTTCTTCCAACCCTTTGAGAAAACAGTTCACAAATCTCTCTGGAGGGATATAAAATATAAATGTTACCAGCAGTAACGCAAATGTGATCTGATCATATTTTCAAATGAAAGTTGCATAACTGTACATCATCTACTCAGATGACCAGGAGCACAACAGGTAGGTCTTCTAGATAGAAAACTAGTATTTTGGTGTCTGTTTATTTCTTAAGACAGAAGTTTAACAATGTCATAAACATCCACCACACAGTTGCCTCACAACAACAACTGCTTAGGAAATAACCTGTGCTGCTGTAACTCTGCAAAACTCTCCCAGCTCTTCCTGACCCTGAAACTGAGACACTCTCCTCCCGAAGCTGTAGGAAAAAACAGCAGCACTGGAAACTCAAAAGGACAAGGGAACATAAATCCCATGGCTGTTTTAAGCCAGAAAAGTGAATGGTTAAGAAATAAGTCACGACAGCCCATCCTGAGATGTGCTACAGGTACAGCTGCCTTGGCAGTACAGCCACCCTGGGACCTGGGACACTGTGGCACCCCACAACTTAGGGGGCAGCAAGACTTTATGCCTGGTTGCAGATTTTTAAGTGCACTGCTTCATAACAAGCTGCTTCCTGGGCTTTGTAACAAACAGAGAGCAATAAAAACAAACAAGCAAGAAAACCAAAAACATAGCAGAAAGTTAAAAATATGTGTTCATTTTGATCAGGTTTTTACAGTATTCATTGTGTACGACTGATTGTGGGGGCAGAGGGGGTGGACATAACTACAGTAACATTGTCTTGCACAGAAGTATTTGTGAGTGGAGCATGGTTTTCATAAAAAACTAGACTCTGCACAAAGCCCCTCTGCACAAACACAAAACAGCCCTTTCCTGGAAACCTCCAAAGCAGTTACAATACTTATGCTGTAAACTCTATGGGGCAGGAGTTACCTTTCTTTAAATTTGCAAAGTTCTAACAAAACTGCACCTCTGTGCATGACAAAGATTCTCAATACCTATAAATAACAAACATGTAAATAAGTTTGGGCTTACAAAGTTTAAAAAATTAAGTTCACAAACAGAGCATTTCTGTAGAAGTAAAACTGAACACATGTAGTGCTAAAATTAAGCATATAAATGAAGGTCACAGCCTCTACTCATTTTGGCCAGATGAGATTTCCTTATTTGGCAAGCACATCTCAAATTTCTGTACACTGAAGGCACCTTGTTCAAAATCTTAAACACTGACTCAGAGCCAATGAAAGTCTTCTCTAAATTGTCCATATGATTCAGTCTGGTTTAACAGATGTCCTGGCTCTGGCCAGGACAGGGTTAATTTTTGCTTTAGCCATGGCTGGGACCCAGGGATTATGCTATACCACCTCACCCATTTCAGGTCATTGCCAGGGGTAGGGGGAAGGGAGTCTCTTCCAGGGAGAAAGGATTCCTTCCATTTCAGTAAGCATGGGGAAGGGAGCAGTGAAATAATTCTGGTTCCAGAGGGAGCAGTGAGGTGGTGTGGCTGCAGATGGGTTGAGCTCAGGGAGCATTCTGTCTGTGAACCGCTCTCTCACTTTCGTACCCCTTGACTATTAAAATTGTTGATATTACTGTTTGTTTTCTTACCTCATTGCTGTTCCCAGTAAATTATTCTTATGTCAACCTGTGATCTTTACCTTTTCTGCCTCCAATTCTCCTCAGCCCATTGCACAGTGGTTTTAGTGGGAGCACTAAATTGGAGAATACCATTCCTAAACCTAACAGATTATTGGTGTGAATTTTAAAGCAGCTTTAGAGAAAACAAGTTCTTTTGCATCCCTTAAGTCAAGGAGTTTTAGTCACTCTGTTTATAATGGTTTTTAGTGTTTTCTGGAGTTATTTCTCTATTCTTATGCTATTTCTGAAACAATCGTTTCTGATTCATTTACACCAAGAAATACAATAATGATGATGATCAAAGTATTTAAAAAGAAAAAATCCTTGGAAAACAGAACAAGGGAAACTCCAGTTTAAATAGCAAAACACACACCCCATTAAGTCCACCATCCAGTCACTCTACTGATTGAAAAAAGGAAAAAGTTCCAGCTCTATAAATAGAGAGTAGTAGTAACACCTTACAGTATGATTTGAAAGCTCCTGGAATACACCAACCCTTCAAAAATCAGGTTTTATAAATCAAAGTCATTTATATTTTATCTGATTTGAAAAAAAAAAAAAAGTTAGACAAAACCTTTAGAAGTCATAGAAAAGTAGAAATAGAGTGAAAACACGTTACAAATTTGGGGTAAATTTAGCTAAATTTATGTATCTGAAAAAAGAAGAAGAAAGTCAGAATTTCTAAAAATACACTACACTAAAATAATAGGAGTGACTGAAATAATATCCCAATTACCATAATCAACTACAAGAAAAAAAAACAATGAAACCACAAACTCGTGCTTTAAAAAACTTGAAAATTAACAAAGGGCTAAAAAGCATCACTGATCAGTCAGTCACAAGCAATTTGCCCATGTTAGACCCAGCACCTTTTCAGGAAGCTGCACCATCAGGAGTATGCATAATTACAATTTTTGCTCCTCTCTACATGTACAGTCACAAAATCATTGAGTTTTCTGTTTCAGAGGACTAACAGGTAAATTACAAATAAGTGTCTCCTGGAAATAAGACACAGACAATGAAAGTTGGAATCTCCAGGTACTGTCTCAAGACCATGAAATATTCTTGAAGTCTGGTGGCTTTTATATTGACTGTTTGAAGGCATTACTGATTAGAAGTTGCACCATTCCTTTTCTGACTCTGGCAAAGAGGTGAAAAGCTTACACAGGCAAGACATTAAACAAATATACACAAACTCCTGCAAACACTCAAGCAACATTAAGGCTACAGATGAGATAGAATAAATCACCATCAAACAGGCAAAAGGCACAGTTTTCTGGGGCAAGCTTGGGCCCCAGGATGAATATTCAGGCCATGACACCTTACCCTCTTCTCTTACAGGAGGCTGATGGATTCACAGAGCCATCAGGAGACAAGACTGATGATGCCCTTGACTGACATCAGGGCAAGTTTCTCCTGGCACAGACCTGCTCTTTCACCTGTTGTGGCCACACTACAGACTGTGAGCTCTCTTTAAGTGCAAGAACAATAACTTTTTAGAAAACATACACAAATATCTTTCAGGTAAAAATGGAGGCATCACTTCCAGGAAAGCACTCCCTGAGAAAAGCTTTCCCAGAGACAAGCAGCCAAGCTCTGAAAGACACACTGCTTCCCTATGTCCTCCCCACTCTTGTTATCCCAATAATAAAGATCATCTCATCTCAGCCCCCTTCTCTTTGGCTCTGGCACATTCACCAGACAAAAATTCTCTCTCCTCTGCAGCTGCTGACAAGCTGTTTCCAGGCCCAGGGCAGAGGTAGAGTGGTACAAGCAGAGCCCTAAACATCATCTTCTGCACTGCTGTTCACAGCTGAACTGGTCATCCCATTCATGAAGTTGTTCCCATTGCACATCCATACAAGCTTAGAGATGCTCTCTCACTTTTGTAGTGGCATGAGACCACATAGAATCCATGGGATGATTTTTTGAAAAAAAAAATCTTAGAATCTAGACTCTGCTTCTAAAGCTGATGAACTGGACTGTCATTCAGTACACATAAAAATCAATATATGATAGACAAGGATGTTTCAAATGCACTTCAGTGCCTTCAGAAGGAACAAAGTTAGCACAACATGTCTTTCAGTGATCAGTAGTTTCTGGAAAACTATCATAGTCTTGCGGGACTTCTAATCTGATGATACAGGCAAAAGGATTCCTGTAAAAAATTCTTAACAGCATTTCAATCTCATCTTATCTTAAGGGTGAAAAATCATATGTCATCCTATTCAACACCTTACTAAACAAGAACATCTTGTTGCAACAAGAAAAACTCAAAGTTTTGGTTTGGAGGCAGCACAACAATGTGTTGCCCAGGCATGCCTTTCTTATGCTTATGTATTTTTTTAGTGCCTTATAGATGTAAAATTCAGTGCATACTGCTATAATAGTAGAATTTGGACAGAAATGCCTACAGGAGGCAGGGAAATATCTCCAGACAGTCATTTTCAAGGCTTGGAGAGAAAGGTCATGTGAAAGACTCATCTCTCTTCATTGTACAGCATCACTTGCTCTCTCTATAGTTAAACTCACAGGTGAGGGTTACCATCACTATCAGGACAGGAGTGGCATTTCTCAGCTAATAAGCAAAGAATGTTTGTTTGGGGAGCTAAAAAAAATTTAAAAAAACCCAAAACAACCAGACCAAGAAGAATACTGGCAGAGAAACAAACTGAGATGCAATAAACACTTAGGGGGGAGGGGGAGTACTTGCTGCAGCACCACCGTCTTGCTTCTGCTGCAACAGCATCATCTAGCTGATCTCACTACCGAGCTGAATTGAATAAACTGAACAGGAAGTATAAAGGAAAAAAAATAGACATGATATGATTTATTATGTACAATACAAGAACCACTAGTTTAACTGTGTTCTTTTCAGTACACCCTGACAAAAAAAGGAGGGGGAAAAAATATCAATATTTATCATAAAGCAACGGTTCTTACAGGGAAAAGATAAAAAAGGGAGAGAACTGAAAATCCAGCTGCAATTTCTGCTCAATTAAAAACCAAATGAAAGCACAGTTTGGGAGAAGTAACATTAATGCACTGGTAGATCTTAGAAAGTTACAAGTTTGTTGCTAAAAGATTAAGGTAAGACGAACCATATTTTAAATGCTATGAGAACAGCACATGTGTCCCCCTCTAATGAGTGGCAAGACTCATAAATCATGAACGGCGAAATCATGAGCTCCAAGGGGGGTCTACCTCTTCATCTGTGACAATTAATGTGTCACCCTCACAGCAACCCAGAGGCAAATTCCTTATGCTATTTTTTTATGCATGTATTGTCTTAAAACATATCTCTTCCAAAATTACACTTGACATTTCTTTAATGGACTGACTTGTACTCCAGCTGACCAACATCGTAGATTTACAGACATCAGATACAATAAAGATCCTATAAAATTCATATTATGTTCTATTTCCCCTTCCCAAAATAGAGGGATAAAAAGCACTGAAGTATCTTTTTTTGCTTATTACTATTAACACTTGATATACAGGTAGACCATGTTCTCAAGGTTTGTCATGAATTTTCCATGATTAAAAGCACTGTAAAATGCTCTATGATGGTGACCTATATTCACAAAACAAGGGAACAATAACATAAATAAGGAATAGCAAGGGAACAAAATGTAAATACTCATTCCACAGTATGCACAGAAATCAAAAGGCTCACCTTAGGGTAAGCTTATACTATGCTTTATTTTTAGGTTAGTCCCTGATAAAGGCTGATAAAGATCACAGCCTGCATCATCTACCTAGCACTCTAAAGTTACTTCAATGCAATTTTCTTTAATAGCTTTGCACACTGCTTGTGTGCAAATAGACTTTAACTCATGCCATTTCCTGGGGTTTTTTTCCTCTCTTACTTTCATCATTTATTTTGTGCCATCTGCAGACAAGCAGCACTACTCACATAAGTTGTCTTACTAAAAAAATCAGTTGGACCATTCAGCAGACAAAGCCTGAAAGCTTGTCTCTCCCTATAAATGAGGGGAAGGGAAGAGGTTTATAGCAGTAAATGAGGGCTTTGACAAGGAAGCTGCAGCAGTTTTCTGCCAGGGGGTAGGACACAGTCCTCTCCCATCCCATTCCTGCTCAAGGACTGCCATCTGTGTAGCTGAGCAGAAGAGAATGCATGTCCTCACCACCCTCACCATGGTTCACCCTCAACAATTTCATTTAAACCTTAATGCGAAGTGCTAGGATAGAAAATAATTGCCTGGATTTTATATTGATTCACCTTACAGGAAATTATGATTATTAATAGCATTTTTAAAGTAACAGAACATAAATCCAACTTTGATTCTGTTGTACCTCACTTTAAAAGCTGGCAAGCTACATTTTTTTGCCCTACAACCTACACTTATAAGTGAACACATGCCATTAGACACATTACAGAATAACAGCCTTTCTTCTGCACATTCTACTATCCAAAGTGGGAGGTGAAAAAAGTCAAGAAATCTTCAACACCTGGGTTTTGCAACATTGGTATCTCTATCATCATACATTCAAACCAGGTGATGCACAAAGTGAGAGCAGGTCAGCATCTTCTAGGGAAGCATTGAATGGGTCTCAGTCCTGTGAGCTCTGGGAGCCAGAATGCCCCTCCTCCTCCTCCTCGGCTGTTATTAGAGGTCAGGAAGGAAGATCAAACAAGGAATTCACAACTGACTCTGGTGCCCTACTCAAAGGCTTCAAACTCCAGCTCTTTCATGGCAGAAGTAATTTTGCTACCTCAGTAACAGCAAATCTCAACAGGCACTGAACGCAGAGGGCAAAAAAAAAACCTCTGTCATAGCTGAAGATCTCATAGATATGTATCGCACAAATTATTTAGAAATTTAAATCGCCATTTAAGATATATATGCTGGAATTCTGAATCACAAAGGGAAAAAAATACAAACAAAAACAAGGGAAAAAGGAAAAAAAAAACACCCAAAAGAAACTCAACTTTTAAAGATAGGGAAAGATGAAAAAGTCTCTGGCTATGTTTCAAAACCTCACTACTATTTGTAATGTCTGAAAATTCAGAAGCACATCTCTTCTTGCATCAGCTCTGTGGCTATTTCCTTCACTACAGTGACTCTAGAAGTGACTTAACACCATAAGCATGTGAATGCCACACTACAGCACAAGCAGTGCCTACGTGCTGGGACCTGAAAGACTTTGGCACCAGAAAATGAGATGGCGAGAATTACATTTGCATGTCAGAGGCTGCTACCAAGTCTTTGGGGGATGGTCACAGCCTCTTCCAAACCTCTCTAAGACTACTCCAAACTTACTGCTGGTTACTCCTTGAAAACACAGAAATCTGGCACTCGCTGAAGAGGAGACAGCTGCCCTGCAGACACTGCAAGCCCAGGAGGATAGATACTCGCCATTGAAAGCAAGGTCCTGTTTTTCACATCCTCTGCTACTCCAGCAGCACCTGGCACCAGCTGGCCAGGCACTCTCGAGCAGCAGAGCAAGAATATAATTTCACCAAGCTGCCTACTGCCTCCAGTCTGCTGCCTGACATGCAGGTCCTTATTGCACAGGTACGGTAACATTCATATGGTTCCTAAAGGCTTCCTATTACAGCCTAAAAAGAAAAAAAAAGGTGGTGACAGAAAACCCTGGTGGGGATCCTGTGGAGCAGATGCAAGCTGAGGCAACAGAAGAGATCATTATGAGTTTTATTTCTTCATACTTACACTAGAGAACTCTAGTGGGCTACACAAAATTAATGAGGACCTGTATTAAACATGTAGCCACTCCCTCTATATAATGAATACGTAGGCATTAAAAACCCCTGCTGCTCTACTCAAAGAAGATGGGGTAATGCTCGGCAGCCCTGGTTTTGAATGCATCTGGTAGCCAACTGTCATCTTTCACAAAGCTCCTTCTCAGTCTCTAGACAGGGGCTGCTGGTGGGGCTCCTCCAGTTACAGCCGACACAATGCAAGCCCCCACGCAACCGTCACAGAATTCAGCTCTAACACACAACATAGCAACAGAAATATGCTTCCTCATACTACCCTGAAATAAGAAAACAAGATACCTTGGACTGAATTTGCAAAATTGCTGAAAAAGCATGCTCAAAGAAATTGTGTGATATGAGCTGTGTACCGGCAAATACACCAGAGATCAGTGCAACAAATAGGACCCGAAAAGTCTGGCTGTCATGAAATGCTTGCTCCATCACCGGTGAAAAATTAATCTCTACCACAACACCAGAGGAGAGTTTTTAAGTACACATAACTTTGCAATCAGTATTTTGCATGATTCCATCCCCTCTGACTTACAGCTTTTCCATATGTACACTAGTTATTAAATAATTTTTATAATAATTACATAAGTTTATTATTAAATAAATTTTTTTTAGTAATAGCTATTATTAAATAATTTTTTTAAATGATTCTTCGTATATCATTTATACCACAAAAATAGCTGTGGCTAAGAGCTCTGCACCAAAAAATAAGGATGAAGCCACGCACGTTAGTGAATACCCAGGGACTCTTCATTCCATGGATTGGTGACAATGGAGTAACGGCTGGAGCAGATGCAGATGTACAGCCCCATTCATATGCATATGGCCGGGCTGGCAGCGGTCGCTGGGTCCAGGCAATCCCAGGCTGGCTGGGGGGGATCTTTTGTCCCCCCACCGCCCTTTGGGAAGCAAAGCCCTGTAACAACGCACCGTGGTGGCTCCTTTGGAGGTGCAGTCAGTTGTGTTAAAGCGCAGCCAAAAGGCTCGGGCCAGGAGCCCATAGAAGGCCCAAATCCGCCGGGTACATGTGCAAGGGTAAGAGGTATCTCGTGAAACGGGGAGCAGTGGCTGGAAACAAGGGACTGGGCGGTTGCAGCGCTCACAGACCTTCGCTGTCACCTGAAGGTGTGTTTGTAGGATGCGACACCACACAGGGATGGGAACGTGAGCGCTGGGAGATGAGAAGCGCTCACGCTTCAAAATGGCAGTTTCATCCCCCGTACGGTCTGACACAGCAGCAATAAGGCAGGTTTGCACTTGAAATTAAATGCATTCAAAACCAGAAGCATTTACCACTAGGCTCCCACCCCTTTGAAAAGGCCTCTCCGACAAAAAACAAAGCAAGTGACCCCTGTGGGAACATGGCAGGACACAATGTGCAGGAAAGGCCATCAAAGGTGCCCATTCACATAGCAAAAGATTTAGAGTAAAGCATTTTATTCCGCATCTTTCTTAGAGATAACCTCCTCTTACTTGTACTGTAGCGTTAAAACGGTTTTTCACATTTAAACAGACAAAAAACTGTAATTTTAACTTGATTGTGTTCCTTTAAAACACCCATTTCAGCACACCACTCTGTAAAAAAATTGTTCAGACTAGGATGCAAATCTATACCACAAATGCTTTCCATGATCAAAATACTGTTTAGCAAACATGTAGAAATCCTTAAAAGAAAAAGTAATGGCTTTAACGGATAAATGCAACAAAAAAAAAAAAAGGACTTTTTACAAATGCGTTGCAATCAATTTGCATTTCCATAACATTCCTGACTCCAAAATCTCCAAAACACAATCCAATCCATCATCCGCCTAGCCATTAGCAACACACAACATGAAATATGTGCTTTATTTCATGCAACCTTGCATTGACCCCCCAAAAAATAAATTTGAAATATTAAATGAGGTCCAAATAAGACATTTGTATCAAATCCTGCAAGTTTATTGCTTTACCAGCTGCTTATGAACAGGGATAAAGCTTAAAGAACCTTTCTGAAAAGTCTTATATTATCCAGCAGTTTTCTGAAACTATTAAGTTACACTCACATTTTCCCACTCCCCCCACAAATTGTTGGTCTTTGTTAAACATTCTCTTAGCTTTTACCATGGCAAAGAAAAAAAAACAATGAATTGTGGGATGCTTCTTACTCTGGGAGAGAGGTTCTGAATAGAACAGCTGTCCAGAGGCCAGGCAAAAACACATTCCCCTCTGACAATAAGGGGCTTTTTGTGGGGAAGGAATAGGAATTCAGAAAAAGAATTTATGGAATTGGGTATATAATAAGATGTTAAAGAGAGAACATCAATCAGGAGGAAAGTGGGGATAAAAGATACTGCAAAAGAGAAGGGAGACACCACCAGCCGCACTGGCAGGGAGCAAAATGCTGAAACAGTTGTTCAACAAAAACGAAATATCTATAGAAAGGGTTGCTGGACTCTAAGGAGAGGAAGAACTGACAATAGCTGGCCCTGTGAGCACAGGTCTGCCTCATGGCAGGGGCTCTCTCTTGTTCTCCCTCCTGCAGCCCGACACCACTTCAGCAAAATGACACCCCCACAAAAACACACCATGTGAGGGGGTGGGTAAGGCACCCTCTGGAAGGCAGGAAATTAGGGCTTGACTGTTTCTGTAGTGAAAGAGTGGTGAACTCAGCATTTGCTTCAAAAGGACCTATTTCAGAAGAAAACTGAGGCCACAGCTCAGTTCATGAGGTTCAGAAATGCAGATGTCTGCTGAGCACACTCTGGGTCCTATTGACTGCATGACATTAAAATAAAGCTTTTTGTCAACAAATATAAAAATTACCTCTTACATGCATCTTTCTTGCCTCAAAGATGGGGAAAAAAAGAAAAAGGTAGTTCTGAGACAGTGACTACTTGCATTTCCAAGCTATACAACAAGCAGGTCTCACACTTGTAAAAGGTGTTATTAGCAAATAAC
Source organism: Calyptomena viridis (assembly GCA_013390005.1). Classification (NCBI taxonomy): domain Eukaryota; kingdom Metazoa; phylum Chordata; class Aves; order Passeriformes; family Eurylaimidae; genus Calyptomena; species Calyptomena viridis. The sequence goes on from WEIV01012583.1 coordinate 156,202, forward strand.
ACCAAAAACTCCTGTATTGTAATGCTTTTGAGAGAGTATTCTTGTTTAAGGGTTATTTAATGCTTATCAACAAAGGACACAGGACAGTGCTGAGGTTGAAGTTACTTCACTTGTTAACCCATTTCATTGCCCAGGAGCCCAGCAGCTGCTTACATGATGCTCACAGCATCTTGCTCAGGAGGCTGGCATGCCCCTATAGTTACCCAGCATCTACCACAAAAAAACCACCAGTTTTTAGAAATTTATCTAATTGTGATGTACCCCATCACATACTTAGACAAATACTTTATTCTATATGTTGTAATAGAAATTACAAAATGCTAATGCAGATGCAGTTGTTACAATACAAGACTACACCTCTGCATAACTTTAAAATGTGATTAAAAACACAGTATTCAGTTAGACTTCTTCATATTTCTCAGTCAAAACAGAAATAAAAGGAAGTTACAAGTATTGCAGCTCATGAACTTCCTTAAATCTGAGCTATGAGGTTGCTTAAGCACACAGCGATCAAAAACCTGAATCTGGATTTTTTTGTGAAGGTGAAAGGCTACCCAGCACTCACTGCTTCAGAGGCTATTTTTTAACCCACACTGCATTAATAGGGGGACTAAGAATGCAACAGCCCAGAAAGTGGATGGTATCCTATCAGAAAACAAACAAAAAACCCACACACAACCCAAGGCCCTGATTCACCGGAGCATTTTCACTCCTCTAAAATCTGATGTCATTTAGGCACGTATTTTTCATACTTTGCTGAAACAAGGCTGGTACGGAGTCCATCCAAAATGCTAAGCAACAGAAATGAAGCTTGTTATCCCATGCATAACTGGTACTCAGAGACTTGACCCACCAAGAGTGCTGTCCCTGATGATCACCCCAGTGCCACTGGCACCTATAACGATGCTCTCCAATCTACTGAAACAGCCTAGAAAATTATCTATTTTCACTGCACCTGCAGTGCACAGACAGTAGACGACTCACAATAATTTGTCAGGATTAACCTTTTGATAAGGCATACGTTTTTTCTAGGTTTAAACTAGTTTATAAAGGTGCAAAGGTTCATTTATATTAAGCAAATGCTGCATCAGCAGTTTGACAGTAGGAAAAACTGATGCTGAGACTCATTACGATTCTGTTGGCCTTAATCTCTATCGCAATAAAATGAAGCTTGGCATTTCAGCATGGTAAGGTATGATTCATAACTAACCATCATTCTTCTTTAGCTTTGGAAATGTCAAACAGGATAATTAACAGGAGATACCATGGGTTCACATGCTCCAGATGTAGAGATTTACGTGGACTCTGCATCACCAAACACTGGCAAGTTATTTGTAGCCACGTGTTTTAAAACTGCCTTTGTAGTTTCCTCATTCAGTGCAGCCGAACAGAATGAGTCAGATCTGAACTATGCAGTTCATGCCCCTGACCATACCCAACATAAGGAATAAAACACAGTGTTGGTTTGTTGTCTTTTTACATTCAGCTATTTAAAAATCCAGCTATTTACAAATACACAAATAAAAAATAAGTCCTATGGCCTGCTGTTCATGTATGAGTTTTATTCTTTGTCAAAACCAGGCCCCAGAAGCCTACAGCAAACACTACCCAGTGCTCAGCCATTCGCACCACCTACATTTGTATTTACAGTGCTTTTCTTCACTCGACTGAAGTAGGCAGGTATTTTTAGCCATGCCATGATGCATGTTTAAAAACTGATTAAAATAAATACTCCTACAGCACTTCCATTTGAAGGCTACACATCCCACATGCTCTTCTGCTGGACCAAACCACACATAATAAGGTGCCAAAATATTTTTTTTTGCAAAAGAGACACTTCCAAACATTACCCAAGCAGAAGCTACCCTGATACTTTGCCAAGAGCCCAAAGCAATAACTAGTAACTATGAAATATAATCATCTTCCTTGCTAATACAGAGGGGGAAACTCTTCCCACACAGAAAGCACAGGCTCTGGGTACAACTCTGCCCTGCATTTTGAATCCATAGCGAGCACAGGCCAGAACCATATAATAGAGATGCAAGATTGCTTACTGCATTATCATATGCTTCATTAAACCTACTCTTGTTCTCACTTTTTCTTTGTGATAAAGAAAAAAAAAAATCTACTGAGAAACAATTTAACGCCTAAAAAACAACTTCAAGTTTTTGGTTTAACTCACCATCAATAAAATTTTTTTTCATTTTGTCAATGAAACAATTTAACAATATCTGTACTCACGCATAAAAATATGCACCCAGTTAATAACAAAGTTAGGTTTATCAGCCTTCAAACTTATTGTTGAATAGAGATAGCAGTATTATTTTCAGTTCTTTTTCTTTTGAATTCCTACCATTTCCTTCTCTGGGGTGTGCAGAATACCCAGGTATACAGCAAAGTGTTAGAATCACATTTGCCATGGGCAGAGAATCAGCAATACAGTCTCTGGACAGAGTACACATTCATCTACGAGCCATGACTAATGCCAGACACTTTGCATTCCATACTCCAACCCTGCAAAGTGCTTCCTATTCAGAACAAAAATCTAAACCTCAGTATTGGCCTTGACAGAAATAAATGTAACCGCACATTTAAATACTTTGCTAAAATTAGGATCTTGATACTTATCTCCACTTGATGTACAGATGTACCTGCATGCAGCAAGGCAATAGATTCAAACATGTACAGGTTTTTTCTTCTTCTTTGGAATCCAGAAGGGGGGGAGGGGTGTGTGATTTTGTTTGACCTTTTGTGTTGTGAAGGAAAGAAAAAGAAAGCAAAGCAAGAGGACAGGAAAAAAAAAATCAAAAGGTTTTGCTGGGAGAAACCAGTTTTAAAATCTTCTTTTCTAAAAAAAAAAGTTTTCTTATAAACTCTTGCCTTCTGTTTACTGTTCCTGTTCTTGAACTATGGAAAATTAAAGAGACATTCAAAATAAAACACATCATTACTTGAAAATCATAGATAGAATGCTGCTATACCAAAAGAAAGCTCTTGATTGACAAAGTGGAAATGAAGAAAAAACACACCCACACAAAGCACTCATTCCACAGATGAAAATTTGGATACCAGATTGATCACTATGTTACCCAACAGAAAAATTTCTAAGTAAAGAGAAAGAAATTATGTTTACATCCTTCAAATATTTGTACAGATTCTTCATTCCTACACTATTACTGATGCCATTAAGTTCACAAGCTTCCAGAAGGAATTACAAAATACAGATACCACATCTGGGCCCACTAAAACAGGTCTCTGACTTCAAGGGGGAGATGATAAAATGCAGCTAAATACAATGAAGAAATAGTGCTTATCTATGGCCTTATGTAATTTTTCCAACACTAATAAAAATAAATAAAAAGGAAATACCCTTCATAGACTCCTACCTTCATCACATTAAGATTATTTAAATGAAGTGACTTAAAAATAACAGTTTTAATCACCATTTGCATCAACATTAAAAATATTCAAGCTTGCTTTGTGTTTATGCTTAATTATTTCCCTTAAGAAAAAAATTTCTATATTAGTGACCTTCAAGACCTTTTAATTTGAAATTAACTATTATCCTTACAATAGCTCCTGCACTTTGCCATGATTTCTATTGATATTTAGTGAATATGATTGACTCTTTTAGTGACCATGCACTACAGTGTTTAGATTTAGTAAATCCTCTCCTATTCCACCTGCTGCTTTTATGCCAGGAGATGGAAAACAAGCTCTCCTGTCTTCTCTTCCAATTTGCCCTTAATTTTTAATTAAATAGCTACTCCACTGAACTAAATGGAAAGAAAATATTTCTTTTGTACGAGCAGGCTGGCTTTGTCAAATGTTCACACCTCAGGCATAAATCCAGCAGCCTCCCACCTCTCAGTGAGCTGATTTTTCTCTTCAAGTTCAAGGGAAAATTTAAGTATATTTTTTAAATTCAATGTGATTTCCTCAAGCCTAAATAGGCTCATGCCACACTCTCCAGTTAGTTTTAAACAAAATGTTATTTCAAGAAAATATTGAAATTTTACGTGCTTTTTCAAAATAAAAATATTTTCATCAACTCCAGTGTTTCAAAAAGTGGCCTGTGTAAATAATAAATTTTTATTTTCTCTCCAAATTAAATTGTAAGTATTGCTTTTACTCCTTGTTCATAGAATCAACTGCTGTTATTTTATCAGTGTTTTTTGATATTCAAAAGAAACAGGAAGAAGAGAAGCCTACCCAAACATTTTGTACAAAAATCACCCAAATCTCAGAAACAACAATTCCTCGTCCTGTTTCTCTACTTAACATTTATTCCTACTTACACCAACTTATCATTTTTTTTCTTTTTTAAACACAAATATTTTCCTAAAGTGGCAGCAATTGAAACAATACTGTAATTTCTCTGGTTTTGTGCTGACAAACAAAAACTAGCCAATCACAAAACTAATCTAAGTAACAAAAACACAGAATAGCTGTATTTACATAGTACAGAGGTGACCCCAGAGTAGGCAATGCCAGCCCACCCATCTCTCCATGACAGAACAAAAACACTTTAATATCTTCACTTCATTCTAGCACTGCAACACTCCACTAGGACCATTTGCACTACAGATAATATATGTTGTGTAAGTATCCTTATTTGTCTGTAGACATGGTAAAACCAGGCTTTAAGTTACTCCATCACAAAACAAACTCCAAACCCCTGTGGACGACAGCCTGGAAGGAACAAGGAAAGGCTTCATGTGGTCTCTGCAGGATTTTCATTTCAAGGTCTGCACAAAAAAAAATTGCCACATCGACAGAACGAGAAGCTTGTTTTCTAGGTCCTACAGCTCATGTTTCAGCAAACAGATGATGTGGAACTGGGATCTGTTCTCCAGTCAGCACAAGCATAGGCAATAGCCCATCTTTGATCTCCTGGCTGAGCCTCTCTCTAAGGCTGAGACATGCCCTGCAGCAGAGCACAGGACAGCAGTGGGACACAGGACAGCTTAAAACAGCATACAAAACTCTAACAAACACATGCTGGCCCCATTCCTGCCACAGAGCAGAGTCCAGGCCAAGCAGGGAGGTTCTTTAAGGATTCCCCCCATGCTCCCCATGAGGGCAGCCCTCAAGTGCAGAAGAGAGAAAAAAAAAATTAATGGTTAGATGAAGCTGGCCACTAGAGAAGAGCACAGTGAGAACACACGAACAACAATGCAGACACCAAGGTCAGTGCAGAATAAGAGGCAGGAGGTGCTCCAGGCCCCGGAGCTGAGGTTCTCCAGCAGCCCATGGGGAAGGTCACGGTGGAGCAGCTGTGCCCCTGCAGNCAGAAGGATGCTGGAAGAGGCTGTGACCCCATGGAAGGCCCATGTTGGAACAGGGTCCTGGGCAGAGACCTGCTGACCCATGGGGAGAGGAGCCCACACTGGAGCACGATTTTCCCAGTAGGACTCGTGCCCTATGGGGGACCCGCCCTGGAGCAGCCTGTGCCTGAAGGACTGACCCTACGGAAAAGTGACCCCTGTGGCAGCAGTGTCTGAAGAATGGTTGCCTGTGGGATGGAATCACACTAAAACAGTTCAGGAAAGACTGTCTCCCGTGGGATTCCCCATGGGAATCAGGGGAAGGATCCTCTCTCTCCTCTCTCTGAGCAGCAGCAGAAACAAAAGAGAATTGTAACCCCCATTCCCATCTCCCCAAATCGCTGGAAGGGAGAAGGTAGAACTTGGAAGGAGAAGGATAGGGGGAAGGTGTCTAAGATTTTACTTCTCATTCTTGAGCTCTGATCCTGTTAGTAACAAGTTTCATTAATATCCCCAACTGGAGTCTGTTTTACCCGCGATGATGATCAGTAAGGGATCTGTCATGGTCCTTATCTCAACTCCCCTGTCCACTTGCAGGGGTGAGTGAGAGAATGGCCTCAGTGGGTCCCTGGCATTCAGCCAGGGTCAAACCACTACACCTGGCTAAAAAGCAATTAGAAGATCCTCCAGTTGTACCAACACTGAAAGCATCACAGCGTGCTTTTAAAAATAAAAATAGCCTCCTCCTTTTATAGCAGAGCAGGAGGTGACAGCTAGATTACTGTGGCACATGGAAAACACAGGAAAGGGCGGATATTTTTAAGATAATAATGAAGTCCTCCTTCAAATGCTGATCTAAAACATATTTTCACCTGCTAGTGGTGAATTTTTCCCATCATGCAAGAACACACAATAAATTAAGACCATTATATTTAGAAGAATTTTCTCAGTTTGAGCTAGGTGAGTTTGTTAGACACTTGGAATCAGAAGTCAGACTCATGTTCTAAACAACTTCAACAATTACTATTTAAAGTTAATTTACTGGAGCTAAAAATAATGTGATACATTTCTAAATTCTCAAGAAATACATTTTTTTTTGCCCAAGACATATATATATCTCAGAGGATTTATTTTACTCTTTGTACATAGCAAAGAAAAAAGACCTCCATTTTAAGTGCCAGATTCAGCTGTAGAGATGTAAACTTAATTACACCATGTCACAATTTCTAATCTCAGACACATGTCAATATGTAAAGGTTCCACCTAGATACAGACTAATGCTGGAAACAGAGGGCAGACTTCATTTCAATTTAGATGGGTTTGCTTGCAAGGTATATTGTTCTTCTTAGACAAGGGACAGGAATGACAGTAGAAATACCCTACTAGATTATTTAAGTGTTAACTGCAAAGCTGAGAAATAAAACACTGTGTGAACACAAAAAGATGGAGTTAGTGAAGAAAGTATGATCACTTGCAGGGATAGTACACTGATGCATGTGTTAAAGCATCAGAACACACCACTCACCCACTATCTCACGACTGCCAAAAATAAACTTCCAATTTGGACTCCTTTAAAAGTACAGAATTTTAATTTTTTTTTAAATACCTACATAAATCTTTACTAGGTACTTTTAACTGGATGGAGAAATGAAGTATGACTGTATCAATAAACCTCTTTTTAAGAAATGTTCAACTAACATCTCTGCATTTCTTTACTGATTAGAAATTAGAAAAAATATTATTCTCTCAACTGATCTGTTTCTTAGGAAGCACCACCCTTCAAAATGCAGTCTTGATACCTTTGGATTCAAAAAGACTTATCAACAGATTATCCTTTACTCAACACAAGAGGTATCATTCTTTAATATTCACTGAACAAGAAAAAAGCTCTTAATAAATCTGTTCATTATGCAGTATCCACCTCCCATTTGATACCAGGGACACGACACAATTCATCAGACATGTTTGGTTCTACCTGCATTTCAGCACATTTAGCAGGTACTGTTTGAACAGGCAGGTCTCTGGATTATTCCCATTTTCTCCTTTGAGCATTGCTCCAGTGATGGAGATAGCACACAGCTATCAACTGCTGACAACTTCTCAGAAACCCTGTCCTTCCCAGGCTCTCCCTGAAGGGGAAAGGGCAGCTTGCAGCAACACCATCCATCACTTTCCCTAATGAGAATTTTGAAAGCAGCCACTTCTCTCAGGAAAACCCCTCAACACAGATAGCCTGGAGTATCCCATTTAAACTTGCAGCCAAGCACTATGGCAAAAGGGCCACATGCTTGTGATTTGCTCTTCCATTTTGGCATCATCAGAGAGGAGGAAAAAAAGAAAGGGAACAAAAAAAAAAGAACAGGAAAAAAAGAAAAGTATCTCAATAAGCATAAGTAAGCTATTCTTCTAAAATCCATGAACTCAAAACAGTTGCATTTTTCTAGCTACCAAGCCCCAGCCTAACACGACCCAGAGAGATTTTCCCTGCCTCACTGAGTTCTACCCCTTTTTACCTGAGACTACTGGCTACAGAACAGTGAACAGAAAACTTAGAAACTAAATACCTGTGCAAATTATTCCTGGAAGTCAACACATTTATTTACAAATCAGCATCGTTTTGCAGCTCACACAGAGTAAACTGAGCACATGGAATTTGCAGAGCAGGTGCCAGGGGTTGATGCCCGTGGGGCAAACTCACTCATCCAAACTAAAGGGTGTCCTACAGAACACAGAGGGCTTGCCTTCCAAAAACCTGCTTGAGAGAAAAGAAATATCAGGCACGCTAGTCTTAGCACTGCAAAACAACTAGTTCTGAGAAGTTTGTGTGACAGTATAATCTGTATCAGTCTTCTCAAGACAAACACAAATACCTGACCATCATCACTGACAGACAACTTCCAGCACTTGGAACCCCATGGATATATATCAGGCTACATGTGATTTGGAATTATGAGAGAGAGTTCTGCTCTGTTCTGTCCTGTTCTTTTGGTATAACTTTATTCTTTCGATCTTATGTGCCAAAGCACACTGAAACTGTTTCTAGCATTGTATTTTTGACAACTCTATAGTTGATATACTATAAGGTGTATTATATGTTTGGGTTTGAAGTGCAATGAGCAATAAACAGACCCCTGGATCTCCTCCAGGAGTTCAGCATCACTGGCACCACACAACAGAAGTCCACTAACTCTGTTTCCCTTTTCTAATTTGTTACAGTTATTCCCGAAGTCCTTCTCGGGCAAAATAACTATATCAAATGAGTATTCCTCCTCACCTGCTGTTTAGGATTTAGAGAGATGCTGCCTATTTTCCTTAACTGATACAAGAGAGTCAACAATAAGAGAGAGTCTTAAAAGATCCTTCCATGTTGCATCTTGGAAACCGAGAGTTTCCATTTACAGCCTAGCAAAGTGTCATTTTCTTCATGCAGTGGAAATACTCATGAGCAAGACTTCAGTTTTGCCTTACTTTTCTCTTTACACATCTACAAGCACCTGGTGACTGACATCAGTTTCCAATAATGGAGACGGAGTTTTTTTGTGCCTGTTCTTGATGAGTGTGTCAGCAGATGACCCGTGTCCTGTTGATTCTGTTCAGTAATTTAACATGGCTAATATGGGTCAATCTGATTCCACATCCTTTTTAAAAAGTATGTCCTAACTTTTACATAAATGCACCAGTGTTTTAGACATGGCTACTGAAGTCTAGTCATTATATATTTAAATCCACAGTACCTGGAACTCAAGTTCACTGAACATACAATACAATTTGCACACATTATCATCAGCTATATCATATCTACAGGGGAAAATTACTTAGTGACAGAAATTTAACTAATTCATGCCTACTTTGCTCAAAGGACTCAGCTTTTCCCTATAAAATCAAGATGGGTTCTTTGGCAAGGTTTGTGTTTTAGTTCCAAGATATGCAAGAAGAATTAATAGCTTCTTCAGCCACACCATTCCTCTGGAACCAGTTCAGAGGAGCTCTGATTTTCCTCTTACCTTTTTGATCCTAAGTGACTGTCATATCCCTTCTTCAAAAAGTTTAACATCTTAAGAATCACAATTCAAACATCTTTAACCAAAATTCTGCCTAGAAGGATTAGAGATAAATTGCTAATACAGGACAGAACTGTCTGGTTGTTCCCTCTGTACACCTCTCTGGAACAGCTCATTTAACCAAATCAGAGGTGCAATTTTTAGTTTTTCTGTTAAACAGAATAGAACACACAATCTGACTGACTTTTACTTTTTTTTCAGTAATCATAGAAAACATCTGCAACTACCTGGGTCTTTATACAATTTTCAAACCATACACTGGAAGCTAACAAAAAACCCAATTTCCAATAACTGCAATACACACGGGAACACTCCCTATTCTGAATGCCTCTCCTCTCACCTGCTACATCACAGTTCCCATTAATCCCTGAACCCTTCCTTGTCTGTCAAATCTGTATCCAGGCATGATGACAGCAGCCTTCATCTTGGTGTGCTGTATCTATGTATCTTGATCAGCTAACAAAATAAAAACAAGGTATTTTCATTTACTTTGGCATAATTTTAAGACAGTACCACTAACCCTTTCCAAATGCATTTGAACCATCTTTTTGCTTTCTTTCTTCTCTGCTCCCAGGACATATTATCTATATGAAAAATGTAGGTGGATTTTATCATGAGAATTATTTTGGTTTTTTCCACAAAACTAGCAGGAACCCAAAATAAAACCATAGCTATCAGAGAACTAACCTTTTTTTTTTTAATAAAAATGTAGCAGAAAACATGCAAAGAGCCACACTAATTTTCTGCTATAAACACTTATCAAAAGAGTAATCACTCAACAACCAGAAGATTTGTTCAAAATCCTCTAATCCACCAGTGTCTCTTAGCAAGTAGTAAACAATATTCCTTTTTATTTGCTATGCTAGACACAAAAAAGTTTCTGTATTTCTAGCTGACGAGGACAGACTATCCCATCTCTGTAGATTTTTATACTTGCTCTTTGACTACTGGAGGAATGACCCCTTCCAGCTCTTCTTTGGACTGCACTGTCAGCTGGGACAGCTCTGGAAGGGCTATGGCTTTTCAGCTTTATTCTGGTGAGTGCTTCTTTGACCTCTGAAAATTGTTATTGGCATCTTCAGTGACTACAACATTTAAGTTGTAGGTGAAATTGAATAAAAAACAGTAAAACACAAAAGTGGAATGAGAGGATGACATGGAACGCTTAATATTCCCTTTACATGGGCAGTCATGAGTCCTACCAGTAAGGAAAAATGTTTTGTGGCAACAATAGTTTATTGTAACATACAGTTTAATTCTTTGTAACAGTCCAAAATTAAAATTAAACAGAATATTGTTAATTACCATTATGGAATGTGTACAGAATACTACAACAACAACAAAAAAAGCTGTATCACTACATAAACCTCATTTCTTCTTCAGCAAGATCCTTGCTGGAAGGGTAAGGCAAGCAGGAAACAATTACCTTTATTGTTACAACAGCAGAAGGGCATTGGAAAAAATAGCTCATAGCAGGTTCAAATCAAACAAAATTAGATTTCTTCACATGAAGTCCATTGTGGAATTCAGTGCCACTGGGTGCAGTGAATACTACCAGTCCTGATTGGTTCCAAAAGTCAGGGGAATAAAAATTATTATTAACTACAAAGACACTTTCACTCAGACAAGTCCAAGACTTAAAAGCCACTGGAACTATGAAAGCACAAATGTGAACTTTTCTTATTCCCACACTCTTTCTGAAGTGTCCACAACAACTCAGTGAGGATCATGAGAATACCAGACTTGAATCAAACCACTTATAACCAATTAAATAAAACCTCAGAGTTACTGATCCCATAGTCATTGTTTTTGTGCATATTGTTGCATCTGAATATACCACAAAAAAAAAAAGTTGTAATGCATTTGTTATAACTTTTTCCACCCAAAAGAAAAAACTTTGATTAAGTGTCAACTATTCCTGACCCTGACTACTTCTCCTTCCTTAGCAATACTGGAAAATCTTTCCTTTTATAGGTAGGCAAAATACCATTTTCATATTTACACCTTCAGAGTAGTTGTAGATACAAATAACCAGACAAAAATTATAGAAGTAGACAGTGCAATCCCAAGCCAATGCAGATGTTCACTGAAATGTTCTCCCCATCCAAACAACAGGGAAAGGTAGAGAAAAATCAATATCTCACTTCCCTCAGGTACCAACTCTGTGGATCTCATTCACAGCAAAACAAAGACCTTCAAGGATTCCAGTTCCAACAACATTACAAAAGGAAAGGGTGAGAAGTGGGACAAAAAAACCACACACCNCCCAACTAAACAACAAACCCCAAAACAACACACTGCACACAGCATTCAGAAATCCTGACCATAGAGCACAACAGGTGAAACTTAGAACCCAATCCAACACTAAAAATCCTGGTATAATGATTAAATAGCTCCCACATCGAAATGATACACAAGAGAGGAC
>WEIV01012584.1:7675-36698 GCA_013390005.1 Calyptomena viridis
TCAGAAGAATGTATGTAGTAATGAAAACAAATGCATGTGATTTAAAGTTCCTTGAGGGACCATAACTACAGCAATAACTCTTGTCCTGAGTAGTCGGAGAGAATGAACTAATAATGAAGTGATAAGCTACTTTTTATTTGGTTGTTGCTTTGTTGTGTTTTATTGAAACAGTGTAGAATGATCACACCTGGCTTACCCACTAAAAACTGATTAAATTCCAGAGACATGAGACTCCCCTAAGATAGGAAGCAACTTGTGTCCTGCAAAGGTCCATTTAATTCTCCACACCTGTCATGTTTCTGAGGAGATAAAGCAAGTCAGAAACAAAGCCAAAATTTTTCCAACATTTGGGATGACTCAAAGGAAACATAGGATTGTTATACTGTTTTCTTTCTTTTTTTTTATATAAATGTTGACTATTTGTAGAATTATTAAATAGTGTTGGATAGTTAATCTTTGGTCCTTTATGTGTTCATTGAATGACTGGCCTGATGCGGTTGGGCATCCTTCTCTTCCTGCATCATCTTATATTGATTGTTAATAAAATTGCATCCTTCAATTACTTCTGAAGAAAAATGAAGTAATTTTCTTTAGTTTTCAGACAGCAATATTTAATTTCAATATTAATGTTTTTTTGTAGTGAGATGTTATCACTCATCACTCTTCATTTCCTGTCTTCTAGTTGAAGCTTTATATCAAACCACTTACCCCGAGTACCTCCAGTACATTTACCTAGTGGCTCCAATATCTCTTATGATGCTAAACCCACTGGGGTTTATCTTCTGTGAAATCCAGAAGTGGAGGGATAATCGCACTGTGCCACGCAGCAAAATCAAAATAGTGGGCCTAGCACTCCTTCGAGTTTTGCAGAACCCAATTGTATTCATGGTCTTCATAGGAATTGCCTCAAACTTTATCCTTGGCCAGAAAATTCCTGAATACCTTGAAAACTTCCTTGATGGACTGGGCAGTTCATTTTCTGGCTCTGCACTTTTTTACCTTGGACTAACTATGGTGGGACAAACAAAAAAACTGACAAAGGGTATGTTTGTTGCACTGATCCTTCTCATCACAGCTAAACTGTAAGTTTGATTTACGTGTTTTTATAATTTTGTTCTCTGTATGTTTTAAGCTCTGAATACCATGGTCAGATGGCTTTTCTCTCAAAAGCATTAGAATGATAGTATGTTTCACTTCCAATATTTTAAGTCAGTGCTTCCCAAACTCTTTAATAGTATACAAGTGTTAACTTTTAAGGGAAATAAAGCACACTACAAACCGTTGTTAGGCTCTGCAGAGAAAAAAAAATCAATATTGCTGTGCCTTCATGGACTTTCTGCAGGCCATCTATCATGATTTGGGTGTTTGGGGAGTTATTAGCTGAAATTAAAATTTATTTATTAAATAGACAATAGTGATTTTAAGTATATTTGATCAGTATTTGTTTGATTTGGCTTAAGCAATGCATCTCTAAATTAGTTGCTCTTCCTTACTTTATCTAGAAATCTTTGAAACTACTATATTGGAAGAGCTTAAAAATGGTTGCTTTATGCTCTTAAACCGCTAGACTTTTAAGCATTAATAAATGACAAGTTGTATTTAGAACATATGCCATCATTATCTTCCCTTGAATATATCTCAGTTACTGGTGAATGAAATCGTTTATTTCCTACTGAGCTACAATTAACATAATAGAATTGTTGTTTGGTGGTTAAGTTTATATTGTAAAATTCAAAGGTGCATTTGAATATTAGTACAACTAACTAGCAAACTTAAAGACCTAGTCTGTAAACCAGCTCAATGACAAATTTTTTAAGAATGTGAAAAAACCTGGGTTTTAGTGTTACCACTCTGCTTTACTTTTACAGGCTTTAAGCCTGTATAAGGCTTACATTGAGTCTGTGTGAAATTGGACTATGGCTAAAGGTGAACAAAATAACATTAATGCAAAGGGTTGCTGGCCAAAATGTTTGGAATGGGGTACTTAAGCTTGAGCTCTTGTTATTTCAGACAGCTTGCAGAAACGTGGTCTGAGTTTCACAGCTACTGATTGCTTATAGCCACTGTTTAACAGTTGAAAAATGAGGGGGGGTTATGTTTGACCTTTCTAAATCCAAGGTTTATACAAAGAACATGTCTGCACAATCAGTGAATCTGCTTATATCCCAGAATTTGTTGTCATTTTATCTTTGGTTTGAATGTAACTTGTGACAGGATTTTTAAGCAGCTGGTAAATGTCTTGGTAACAGTAAAGGCAGTCATTCAAAATGATGTCAGTATTTTGCTTTTCATAAGTAGTATTCAAACAAGCCTTAAATTTCCTCTTGGTTCATTTTCTGAGTAAAGAAGAGTTGCTATAGTTTGAGTAATATTTTTTTCCATTTTCCCCCCTCTCTTTTCAGACTTATGATGCCATTTCTCTGTAGAGAAATGGTGGAGCTCTTGGACAGGAGTGACAGCATGGTCAACCACACCAGTTTATCAAACTATGCATTTCTTTATGGAGTTTTTCCAGCAGCACCCGGGGTCGCGATATTTGCAAGTCAATTTAATATGGAAGTAGGAATTGTATGTGGTTAGACTTTTCCAAAGTTGTACTTACTTTGAACTTAACTTTGTTGATGAAATAGTTAAATAAATAAGTAGGCTTGAAGAATTTGCTTTTCTGTAGTATAGACATCTTGGGCCTACTTGTACTCCCTGGATCTTTCCTGATGTCTCAAGTGTCTTGGCAGTAATATGTTCATAAATAAGTACTTGTACTGTTTTTATTTGTGACTCTAGTAGGAAGAACTAGGATAACTTTAAATATAAAGAACTTGTATCTTTGTTGGGTTTTGGGTTTGAGTTTTTTGGATCTTTCTCAAAGACCTTATCTTTAAGATAATTCCTGGTTTTACCTATAAAAATAGTATGTTACTGACCACAGTAAGAAGAGAGTTGGTTTATTGCTGAAAATTTATGTTAGATCTTATGCTTTAACTGAGTCAGCTGTGTTGCCCTTCAGTTAAATCTTGTGATAGAAAGGCATTTTACCTTTTTTTTTTATGTATAGTAGAGAGTACCAATTACCTTTTCAACTTAAAATACAAATTTTAGAACAGTTTCTTCCACTTGAACTGACATTAAAACATTCCTGTTGACTTTCATTGTTTTTAATGTTTTCTATTTTGGTGTTTATATGTTTGTTTTGGGTTTTTTAAGAAAAAGGGGGAGAAAAGGATACTAAAAGGTAGAATTTTGTTCTCTACAAACTCAGGAAATCTGTAAAGCAATGGTCTGTAGTTTGAGCAACAATTCACATTTCCATCACTGTGCAAATGCTAGAAAGCAGAAAGATAATGAGAAGCCAAACGATAAGTCATTTAAATGTAAATATATGTGGTTTCTTCTCATGAATTGGTGCATATTAGTATTTGCCTAACTATACGTTTTCTTACTCATTTATGGTGCGAATATTTGCATCCAAAAGTAAATTGTGACAGTGCAAATTCTAGAGTATAGTCATTAGTATATTTAACACCCACAGAAAAGCTCCGTAAGGATTTGTAGTAGGGAAGTCTCTATTCCTGCTATTTCAGAAGCTTGTTAAAATTTTTCAGTTCAGCTGCATGTGTAATCTGGATACTTTCTGGCTCAAATTCTAAATAATTCGTTATAGAAACAACTCACTGATTTGTTAAAGGTCTATGTATGTTTAATTCAAAGGTCTGATTTTGCCAGCAGTTGCATTCCTGAAAGCAGATCTTTTAGCTCGAGATCTGATTAACTCTGTTCTTGTTTGTGTTTGAATCTTTTTGCAGATTACCTCAGGCATGGTGATAAGCACTTTTGTGTCTGCCCCTATTATGTATGTGTCTGCATGGCTGTTGACCATTCCATCTATGGACCCCAATCCCCTGGCATCTGCACTCCAAAACGTTAGCTTTGACATAAGTATTGTCAGCCTCATTTCTCTGGTAGGTGCTGGGGAAGTGAAATACAAAAGCACACTGTTGTGTCAGGGCAGTATTAGTACATAAGCAGCAAATAAGGCTTGTATTTCCTCATCCTGTCCTGTTGCAGAAGGAGAAAGAAGGAGTTAAAAATCCTGATTTAGCAGTGGGTCTGCTGGGAAGCTGCACTGTAGAGGAAGATGGGTGACTGAATTAGAGCTTTTAGTGCAGGGCTTGAGAGTTTCTTTTTTGTTTGTTTTTTTTCTGTTTTTTAATAGCAGGGTGTGAGGGAATTACAGTACTAGCTTACACCACAGGGATGAATTACATCAACCCAAGTGAAGTACTTGGATAAGACAGTAATGAAGGCTGTGTACAAAATTTAGCTCCAGAAACATCAGTGAATATTTATTTAATGAAATCTTAAGGAGTATTAATGAGATGTTTAAACTGAAATATTGGTTTATCAAATTCCTTTCCTAGAAATTGTTTTCTTAAAAAATGAGTTGATAATCCATCCCTAAGGCCAATGTGAATTGTGTTTTGACTTTATAAAAAAAATACATATAGTGTGATTATTTTGTTTGCTTTTTTAAAATAAAAACATCCATGTTGGAAGGAGTTGGCATTTTCTGTAGTTTTTGTCTCACTGAAGTCCTCTAGTCTTGAAACTGTGCCTGAAGGGAAGCCAGAAACGAATGCTGCCTCTTGCTCTCAGATAATTTGGGGAGATTCAGGGGAGTTAGTTGTGGATTTTAAATTCTAAATTGTCAGGCCACTCTGTGCTGGCAGGTCGTTTATGTCCTGAGGAACAAACAGGCTTCTGCACACTAGGGACAAGTCCTCGGTGCTTCCTGGGAATATTTCACCATCATGAGAGCACAAAGATGCGTTGGTTTTTCTGGCTACAGCTGCTAAGGCCTAGTGACTGGTAGCAGTTGGTATGGAGCTGCCTGGAGTAGTCATGCTGTTAAGAAACTTGTCCAGAAGACTTATTGTATATTTAATTTCACCATAACCTGCCAGAATATTCTTTTTCTTTTGAATTTTGTTTTAGTCTTAAACTCAATTTTTTCTTGTATGTTACAGACCTGGTCTCTTACTGTTATTCTTCTGAGTAAGAAATACAAACAGCTTCCTCATATGATTACAACAAATCTGCTTGTTGCTCAGGTGAGTAGTAAGAAGAATGCTGTTTTGAGTTTGAATGAGTTTGAGAGTTTAAATATTTTTTTACATTTTTGCAAGTTTGGTTTTTACAGTGGTATCTTCATAGCCATCTGTGGAAGGCAGGGGGATCTAATCTCTGACTTGTCTCAACAATTTCTATGCCTTAAAATACACCCTTGAAGAAAACGATAGTTAATGTGGGGTGCTATGGTTCTCAAACAGAACTATAAGTAATCAGAATGGACAGTGACTTCTGAAATGTATTTTTAGTTACTGCCCAATACTCTTGAGAGCACTTCTGTGTCAGTTTATACTGATGTGAAGTCAGCAATACCATCAGCAGCAGAAGTGTATGTTTGATTCCATAGTGAGCCAATTCAAGGAGCTAAATAGGAAAATAGTCCCCGTGATGATTTATCCCCCTGCAGTGACTTGCTGAGGGATCAGACAGGTGCAAGTGCTGGTGGAAGGAAGGAGTGTGGGAATGCATGGCTGGTGGCTAGGGAAGGCCAAAGCCAAAGAGCTCTGGATTAATTTTAATTGTTATTTAATCTGAGGGAGAACTACAGTGTGTACATGCTCCTTATTCCCTTGAAGTCAACTGTGCAACTGCTGTTTAATTCAGTGAGAACAGCCTGTGCTTGCAATACATCTGTGTGGTAGTGCTTTCTGAAGTGTTCTGCTGTTTTAAAAAATGTCTATATGTAGTAAACTTTCTGAGCTCTGATCATGGAATCACATAAGGAAAATGTCATGTACAAGAACTGCAGATGCTTCTGTACTCTTAACAGCAAAAATAGCTTTAATCTTAAGCAATAAATTGAACTGTTGTGTTACTGTTTATGTATTTCAGCCTATCTTTTTGGATGCCTTCAGTACTAAAATTATCATATATGCAGTATTACTGTGTGAAAACTAGTCAAATTATTTGCTGAACAAACATCTGTTGACCTCAGTTTCATGTGCAAATCATTTCAGATAAATGGTTTGTACTTACCAAAAGCATCGGTTTTTACTTACTATAAGGTATATAAAGTTGGGGTTTTTTATGACTTGCCAGTTTATATGAGCTATATAATTGGTGTCTAAAAAACCCACCTGATAATAGGGTACCATAGTCAAGTGACATAGCTATAATACTGAATTTACTGTGGCAGTGCTTTACTGCTAAGAGAAGTATCCAATTCATAAATCACACTCCAGTGAATCTGGGAGTGGTTTTAAAGCTTATTGCAGGTATATTGCACTGTGCTTAGTTTTTCTTGTCATCTTGCTTTCCCAGTTTAAATGATGGCATCTTACTTTTCTTTCCAGTTTGTTGCTTGCATTGGAATGGTGGTATGGAATTTCATTGTTAAAGAGAAAGACATCACCATGCAGATCCTAGTATTTATATTCCTCTACAGCTCACTTTATAGCACCTACCTGTGGACAGGTATGATTTTTTGAGGCAGAACTCAGTTATTGTAAT
Source organism: Calyptomena viridis (assembly GCA_013390005.1). Classification (NCBI taxonomy): domain Eukaryota; kingdom Metazoa; phylum Chordata; class Aves; order Passeriformes; family Eurylaimidae; genus Calyptomena; species Calyptomena viridis. The sequence continues at coordinate 14,252 of WEIV01012584.1, forward strand.
AAAAGATTAATGTACTGAAATAATGTTGTTGTATTCTTCAGAGTAATTCTTCCTTTTGCTTGTATGTAGTACCATAAATATGGATCCTTGTAAGTTGTGCCAAGCTGCAGTGCTGGCAGCACAGGGCTCAGTGTCAGGCACTGCTGCTGCTGTTGGAAGCTCATACCCAAGGCAGGTCTTGTTTGTCTTTGTTGGGTACAGCAGCCTGGCCAGTGTGTGACAGGAGACAAGAACCTGCTCTCAAGGCAGAAGCAATTGCCAATACAGTGACTATGGTGGGTTGCCCTTCAGCTAGTCAAAGTCCTATTGGCAGTTTTCAATTGATGCGGAGTTTGAGATTTTAATTATTCATCATTAAGTAGATTTAAAAACTTGGTGCCACAAAAAGTAGAAAATACAGAAGGAAGGGAAATACCAAAGTAGCTTTAACATCTCTTTCCCCTGGCAATTGTAATTTCTAAAAAAAATACATGTGTGTACGATTAAAAAGGGATTGAAATAAGACAGAAGTGAAAGATGCCTCGAGAAGCTTGAAGAACCTTACATCTATGGTTAGAAAAAGGGACTTTGGATATTTAAGAGACTTTAGTCCAGAAGTCTACGGGTTTAATTTCTATGGTGTTTTTCTGGAGTGAGTTTTCTTTATGTTTAGTTGAAATAGGTAGGTCATGGTTGGTAAGACCTGACATAAATACTAACTTTACTTTCAGCAGGAAAGTGTTGCTGAGCTGCGAGTTGTCAATAGAATAGTCAGTTCCAGAAGATACTCCCGTATATAGTTATATATATATAAATATGTAAAACTTTTTTGTTAAATTTATAATTTGCTTTACAAAGGACTAAACAGTTTTTAAAGAAATGTTATAACAGAATACATTATTTGTTGTTTACTGAAGAGTCAGAATAGAACAGCTGCTGTCAATAACTTAAGAAATTAGTTACTTGTGTCTTACATGTACATTTATGACATCTTTTGTACTCTTGTGAACCTTTCTTAACATATAGGATGTGGATGTCTAATATAAAATGTCATGGAATTTCTTCAGTGTTTCACTATTAACATGATCTTTTAAGACAATGGATATTTCTAATTTACTTTCTCAGAATACAACTAGAGAAACAATTTTGGATTATTTAAAGGTCTGAGAAGAATATCTCAAGTTAATAACTTAAACAGGTCACATTATACAGTTTCTAGACTGTACTTATCACCTCCCTTTTTAATAATGAACAAGGCATTTATTTTTGTTTTGTTTTGGTGTTTGGTTTTTTTTAGGTTTTCTGTCTTTCTCTTTGTTTCTGTTGAAGAAGAGAGAAACAATAAAGATTCCCATAGGGTTTATCATCATAGCTGGATGGGGGTAAGTTAATTCAAATGTTTCCCTGCAGAACTGGTGGAAGCATGCTAAATATGTTACATACTTGTTATTTTGCTCTTTCAGAATCCCAACAGTTCTGGTGGGAGTCTTACTAATTGTTGGTGAACGTAACAACACTAGTATTGATTCTGCCTTTTTCTATGGAAAATACCAGGTATGAATATGTTCTGTCCTCATCACTGCAGACTTCTGCCGTGTCTGGTACACTACTGAGAAATTGTGTTGTCTGTTTGCTTCTAATGCAAGTAGCTTTCAGGTGAAATGTGGGCTGCCATAATAAATGTACCCTTGTAGAATGCTTATAGATTGATGCAAAAATGCATTTCTGTAGTGAACCATTAGAAAAACTTGTTTGAACAAGGACCTTCATGTTTAGTCAGCTATGACTAAGAGAAAGAAGGAGTAGGCTTCCCGTTGAAAAGGCTTAGGAGTGGTAATGAACTGCAGAGCCCTTTTCCTGGTGACTAATTTGTAGTCTTGCTTGATAATTATCTAAAATTGTTATTATCCAATAGCTAATTAATGGCTTCTGGTAGACAGATAGGATCTACTTTACCTGTGTAGCAGTAACTACTTGCACTGTGGTAGGTGTCTGCACAATCATGGGTTGAAAGGCCCTGAGCCTTAACTGCCATTTTAACCACTAAACAGTTCCTCTTATCAGAGGATGTAAAGTGTACTAGCACAGACACTTGTCATGTTTTGTCTGTCTTCCTTATGGATAGAAAGTCAATGAGTCACTTAGTATTAGTCATGTGGCACTTTGACAAGTGTCAGATAGCCTCATAGTGGACTCTGGGGATCGGTGGCAGATGATTAGAAGGAAAGGTTAGTTAGTTGGGTGCTCCCCATGAGCAAAACCATGGAAATTAGAGCACATTTCTCTTTGCAATTGAAAGGTACCCTAGCAGAACTTAACCTGGACCACTAGTGATCCTGAGAGCAAAGGTGACAATGATGAGGGAATGTTTTTGGATTGCATGGGAAATAGGGGTCCACACTGAAAAAAAAGCTGTGAGGAAAATTAGTCTTATGTACTGATTGCTCTTTCAGTGTCATGAGGTGCAAGAGCAGTTAATATAGAAAACTTAGTCTTGTTCAGATGCATTTGTAAGTATATTTAGAAAAGTGCTGAAGTTAGAAAGAGATATGCAACTATTTTCTTGTATTTAAGTGTATTTTCTTTGTTTTCTTAACAGATAATTATGACAGCAGTGATCCTGTTCATCAGTATATCGATGTCAGGCATCTCACTTATGTGCATGAACAGAAATAGGCAAGAGTCAAGCTATGAGGTGTTGAACCCATACTCACCACGTAGTCGAGTGGAGGTGGTTCAAGTGAGAGGGAGTGAGCAGAATCACATTTCAGCCACTGTGCCTAAGCCTTCTCCAGGATCTTCTGCACAGCCTTCTCCAGGATCTTCTGCACAGCCTTCTCCAGGATCTTCTGCACAGCCTTCTCCAGGATCTTCTGCACAGCCTTCTCCAGGATCTTCTGCACAACCTTCTCCAGAATCTTCTGCACAGACATCTCCCGGATCTTCTGCACAGACATCTGCAGAAAGGGGTAGGGGAAGTAGATTTGTAAAAAAATTACTTGGGATACTATAAATTAATATTCCAAATTTAATTCTGGCCTGATAAGGACAGTTTACACCTTCTGGTGTTACACTAGGACAGAAGAAAATCTACATATAACTGCCCGAGGATTTAGGTTCATGTTTCTAAGGAAAGTTTTATTGTTTTCAACACAAGGGTTGAGGAAGTGGACAAGAAAAAAAGCACATGTATGGTTTTTATGTAAGTGCTGATATTTTGATAGGGATGTGATAAATGCAGTCCACTAGGCATCTTAGATTGTTTACCTACTAAGCCATGTCTCTGAGAATGAATTATATGCCAGCAGAAACACTCAATGTGTTTCTAATCTTTTTTTGTATGTAGCCTTTTTGGTCACTTCCCATTTTTTTTGCCTCTAGTTAAAAGTATTCGTGTTGCATCCATGGTGACAGTGTTATGTTAAACACTTCTATATGTTAGTATTATAACCCATTTACCCTCTCAGCAAATTGGAAAAATTAAGTCTGTCTTCTCCTTTTGGGTTATTTTTTGAGCATAATAGTTAAAGCTGTATAGAGTATATTGTTATTGGAAACTAACTTAAGGTGGTGAATGAAACTAACTGTCCTATTACTGTATATGCTTAGTAGGTTCCTGTTCTTGTCAAGCAACAAATGGTGAATTATCCTGTGTGAAAGAGAGCAAAGCAGTGTCAAATGCTGTTGCAAGCCAAATTCCTCCAATAGAGACAGGTAAAACACAAGTATCTCCTTGTTTTAATACTACAGACTCTTCCTCAACATTAATGTGCGTTGTTCTTACAAAGAAATTGTTGGGGCTATTGTGCCCTCAACACTACTTGGATAATGTATTTTTCATATTAAATTCAATTATTAGGCAACATTGTAGGTGGTCATTCTCTTCTGCTGATAGTTGTTTGTAATCTTTCAGCTCAAAATGGACAGTTGTTTTGGATTTTACTTTTTAACACTAAGCTACTTTAACATGTGTTCCTGTGTATTCAGACTTTACCTCTCCACTGTTGTCTTGTTTAGATGCTGGGAAGTTGAATGCATAACCCTACTTTGCATCAAGCTTTTAACAAAAACATACTCTTTTACATTCTCATGTTCACATCTTACATCTTCTAAAAAAGACTTTGTTGTGTTTTGATCACTGAATGAGACCTAGAGGGATCTAGTGCTTATTGCAAATTAGATTAAATGTCCATGCTTCTGTACTATTCATGTCTAGGGGAGAGAGATGGAGAAAATTGACTAAGAGAGCCTTAGGAGTCTCTAAAGTAGAAAAAATGGATCAAATTGACTGTTCAGCATTCTCAGTGTACATCACTTTTAGTAATCAAAGCTAGCTACAATACAACCTTGCTCTTTTTCCTATTTCTTTTTCTTGTTCTTTGCGTTCTTAACTGGAAAATTCATATCCTTATGCTTTGTTTGCATGCAACATAGTTTTCAACAAATGTAAATATTTCACACTGAAGCATACTCCAGTTCTGTCTCCTCTCACAAAATTCGAGCTTTCTACCTATTGCCAACTATTTTACCTATTAAGTCATGTAGACAAACATCATAAGAATGTCTTCAGTGATAGAAGAAGGCCAGTTTAATTTTCTTATCCTAAAAGATAAGGCAGAAAATACCTTATGATTGAGTGGAAATTCTTTTGACTTCCTGAGCTAACACTTCAAAACTATAAATCAGTAAAATCAAATTGTAATGCATACACTTGTGTAACTTTGGATGCAATAATTACTAATTCTTATACTATCCCATTGAACTGCTGACAGGTCACTGGTGCAAATTCTTAGGTATGCTGTTACCAGGAAGTTTTTCACTGCCATCTAGAGGAAGATACTCAGAATTCCTTAGAACTCTGGCTGGAAGACAAGCATCCGTTCTCTTTGTACTTGGCTCTTTTGATTGATAGAATTGTGATGGTGTTGTGATATACTATGTTAAAAATACAGTCACAGAGCTGGAATAAAAATGGTTGATTTTCTGATCTAGAGCTCAACAACACAGAGATGCAGAGTATAAACATTAGAGCTGACAGTACATTTGAAATTTTTTCCAGAAATTAATTTAAAATTTAAAAACTGTCCTGAGAAATGTGGGGGAAGAGTATTTCATTATTTCTAGTAGTGTTTTCTAAATGTTAACCACAACTTCAGTTTGAATTAAATCTTTAAAAGAAGAATTCTGTTGCAAAAGTTTCTTGATTTTGGTAGCATGTGTAAAATACTGTTTCATTTGACTAAATGTCTGAACTGGTTATTGTGAAAGCCAATATTAAATTTGGGGTGTGTCACTTCAGTACAGATACTTACAAGGTAATTTGGGTTGGCAAGTTACATTATCAAGTTTGCTCATGAAGGTCACAAGATAGAAACCTAATGAAAAATTTCTGGTTTGTTTTTCAGTGGATCAGTGTGTGAGTCACTGCAGTGCTCAAACGTGTGTATTGGCTCAGGAAGAACAGCTTCTACAGACTGGAGACAAACAGATGGCCAGACACGTGCTGCTGTGCTTACTTCTTGTTGTTGGCCTGTTTGCTGTAAATATTTTTTCTCTTCGTGTTTTTTAACTCATTGAGGTAGAATGATTTTTAGGAAAGCTATGTAGACAGTCCAGTAAAAATCTTCCAATTACTCATGTTACCAATTCATTAAATAAAACAGAGGCTACATTTGGTCCCTTACTGGAAGAGGGGTGTCATAAAATTAATTTTTCTGTGCCAGATCATAAATTAAAGGCAAGTTAAGATCAATGATGATAGTGAGCAAGCCACACCAGAGAACCCTAAAGGGAAAAGAAATGGAATTATATAATTTGGTGATTAATTCATCGCTACCACCCCTCTTCCCATTTTTCTCAAGAGTTAGTCTTCTTCTCTAGACAATAATCAATTAAAAATATAAATTGAATTCTACTTCTGAAGGAGACTAGAAAAATTGGCCCATCTGATGGGGCTTTTATTGGAACTTGGATTTCCCTGAGGTGTTTTAGTAATGAAGAATAATATTACTATAAGTGGGAAAGTGCAATTTTGTTGCTTTTAGTGGTGGTGTGGAGGGAACATAGATAAATTAGTGTTGCTGTTTGTTACTACAGATGTAATCCCAGCTCTGATGGTGGTTGCTCCTGTGTGCAAGTGTAAAATACCAGAATGTAGAGCATTGGGGGTAAAATTTGAATTTTTAACTGTGATGAAGATGAGAAACAGCTCTCTCTGTTTGAATTTAATGCTCAAAGTTGAGTTTCTTGTGGATTACAGTTGAGGGGAGTGGGTTTTTTTGAAATGGAGAAGAGTATGGCACAAATATGTAATACTGCAAAGCAGGACAGTGCAGCACGACTGTGGGGTTAGTAGCTACTACTGTTGCTTTTCAAGTTCTGTTAAATTACAAAATATAAGGTTTCCCTGCCTCATATTTCCTGTATCAAATATTCCATGCTAGTGTATTTTTTTACGTCTTCTATATTTTTTTATACCTCTTTTTATATTTAAGAGGTATTGGAAGGGTTAGCCTATATTTTAGTTGTATCTGAATGATTACATAGACACTGTGAAATAAGACCAGTTAAAATAAAGAATTAGCCTTTACACCCAAATGGTTTAACTTAGGAGGTTTTTTCCCTTCTGTCAGGCATCTAAAATAGCTGAAGTGGTATGTGCTTCAGCTTAACCTAATCTTAACTATGCCGGAAATATGTGGAAAGCACAGGTCTCAGCTGAACAGGCCTGAAGACAAACACTACAAATCTGTCAGGGCTAATATTATCTGTGTTAGGTTGAATACCTAAGTATGGTTAAGGCAAGTTCCTTATGTAAACATGTAAAGAGGCAGGACCTCTGCACTGGTGTGTTTTGCATTATTCTGTTTAAAACAACCAAGCTTCCCTCCCACCTAGTTATTAAGCCTAAGTAAAATGAAGTTTTAAGGTGTTTGTTCCCTCTGATTTATCTTTATCTGAATCATTCATTAAATAGAGACCATGAAAATTGTGAAAAATCTATTAGCACCTGAAAAGTAAGACAGGGCTTTTTTAACCACCAGGTTATGTTTGTGTTGTTGTTGTGGTTGGTTTTTTATTTTCTTTACAGAATCTCTCCAGTTGTTTGTGGTGGCTGTTCAACCAAGAGCCTGGAAGGCTGTATGTGGAATTGCAGTTCTTCTGTGCTGTGTTTAATTTTGGTCAGGTACTTAGCAATGTTTGTTCTGAAAATGGCTTTGTTGGTGGGTGTTGCAGCAGATGCTGTTACAAGCACTTTAAGTTGAAGTTTTCAAACAATACCAAAGTCACCAGTTCCTTATGTTGTTTTGTCGTTTTTCCTCAAGCTTTTCCTTTTGCTTTGCTAGATTTCTTTCATAATGCACATCTTCTGTGACTATGAACACTTTCAAAGGTACAAATGGCAACTGAATGCCAAATGGACATGGAAACCTAGTAGGAATTTAGTCTTATTTGTATCAGAAAACTTCATCAGTGTCCCTTCTGTGGAGTTACACTGGTATAACAGTTGCAAGATGACTACATGGATACTTTGGCTGTAAGCCTTGAGTTTCAGGGGCAGCACCATTAGCTGAGAGCTGACGGATGGGTAATTGTTCTGGCTGCACATGGCCTGTTTCAGTAGTTTGGTACATATAAAGGTGGAAACAAGGCAGTGTTAATGCACATGCTAGAGGAATGTTTTACAGACCCATGGGCAGATGTGCCTACAAGATGCACCTGCAGTATCAAGTAATGATAGTTTCATATAAAAGTTACACAGAAAAATGAATTCAGTGGAGAGCATTCTAGCACTTGAATTACAGTAAGTCTGTTCTTTCCTTGACATTAACAAAGGCACATTTAATAACTGGCTGTGTAAGGGCAGCCAGTTATCCCAAAGTGCCAAGTGTCATGTCACAGCATTAGTTTTACCCAGCTGTTTCTTGAGTGGTTTATTTGATGGACTGTTATGTGTTAATCTGTCTTTTTAAGGTCGAAATGAAAAATCAAAACAGAAACAAAATGCATTTTGAATGATATCTAGAGAAGAGGAATACTCTTCATGTATGTTCGGCACTGAGTTTTTAACATTTAATTTCTGTTCTATAGAACCTGAAGTTTTGGCTTAATGTTGCTTTTTTTTATATTTTTTTTCTCCAGGGCTTCATTTGCTTCAGTATTTTTGGCTTAGATAAGCATTTAATCATTTTACCATTCAAGCGAAGGTAAATAGAATCTTTACACTTATAAACTGAATTATTACAGATAATAATTTTTTGAGGGTATGGAGTGTTCAGTGCCATAGCATTCCATTTCCTATTTACTCAATCTTCAAAATTTCTCTTCTCTCCCACTTGTGGAGAGGTAATTGCATTTCATTGTGCATGCTTTTACTGCTGTCCTAATGACACTGTCAAAGACAAAGATCCTGCAGGCTCCCTACAGACAGAATTTTTGTCAAATGATGGATCTTCAGAAATAATTTCAGCTGATAAATTAAACTTAGATATGGATGCTGAATCAGATTACGTCATCACTGTTTGAAAGTCCTGTATTCATAAGCTCCTGCATATACTTTGTGTGGATGGGCACTTTCACTGTGGAGGAGTAAGTTGTACAAAGCCATCTTTAATTCAGAGCTAACTGGCTGCTGGCTAAAGCTGGCTCCCAACTACTTGCTGATTTGCATTCTTCGTCAGCCTAGAATAACATCTCTGTGTTCAAAAGCCATACAAGTATATTAGGAGATTGTATTTAAAGTATTGGGCACAAAAAGAGTAAAACAGTTGTGGTAACCTTCCTAGAAGTTCCTTTCTGTTATTTCCAATTTTAAAAAAAATGCCCCTTGTTGGTTTACTGGTTTTAATTTTTCTTTCTTTTTTATTTATTTTATTTTTTAGACTTGCATTTTTCTGGGGTGGAAGAGAAGCAGCAGGGCATACAGATCCCTCTGTACCTGAAGAAATCAGGATGACCTGCCAACAGTTTGTTCGTTATCACAAAGATCACTGCGTCAAAAGTATTGTCAGAGACAGAAGGTAAGGTTCTTCCCTGCACATTTAATGTGTTGCAAAGGTCATAACTCACCTTTTGGAAATAACAAAATGCAGTTTAATCTGTGACAATTCCTGTCGTGGTATATTTATTCAAACCTCAAGGTGAGAATTAAAAATTTAACATTAACAGAGAAATGTTTCTAGTCTCACACTGAGGCATTGAGGTGCAAGTTATCACATTATCCCATCTAGGTTTTCAATATATTATAAGAAGTGTTATATCACTAAGGGATTCCCCAGTTTTCACATTTAACTGGACTTCAGGAGATAAATATATTTGTGGAGAAATGTATATGATAATACCTGTGTCTAAGTTTTGTCATACTTCAGAGCCTTCATCTGTTTTGTTTTGAGATTAAGAAGCTGCACCTGGGTATGTGACTGAATGCTTACTAATGAATAGCTTTTACAGGAGGCAAAACTGTTACAAGTGATTTCAGTCTGTAGAGGCCACTAAACATGTGAGATTATAGTGGTTTTAGGACTTCTACAGCTTTTGAGTTAGTAAAATTTATTTTGCTCATACCTCTAATGAGGTCTGAACCTCCATGTATGAGATCAGCAAAGCTTTCAGAGGCAATTATGATACCTAAATCAAGGATTATGTCTTCAGGTATGTGTAGGTGGATGAGAAGAAAAACGCAGACAGGAACAGCAGAAACAGGAAAAAGATTCTGCCTTTAAATATATGAAATGGAGACATGAAGAATTGTTCTAACTGGACACTTTGACTTTTCTTGTCATGTAAGCTTTCAAGCAGGACCTGTTTGGCAGGGTGTGATAGTCTTTTAATGGTCAGACAGTCCAAAACCACATTCCAGAACTGTTCTGGCAGCATTAAGATTTTGTTTAGTCTCCTCAGAAGTTAGTAATATTCCATAAGATAGATGTGTCAGGAAATGTCTGTTGTGAAAGAGAACAGGTTTTACAGCTGTGTTTCCTGTGCCTCTGCTGCTCTTGTGGTTTCTTGGGTTTTGGGCCATTCATTTAGTTGGATTTTGTGGGTTTTATTAATCATATATACACCTGAGAGCAGATGAAAATATGACTTGTTGCTTCATTGTTGCAATATTATGTTTGTGCAGAACTTGTTTCGTGTCTTCTCTCTCCTTGTGAATTAAAGCATTTATCTTCTTATTTTAAATATTCATCTAACTTGATCCTATCCCCTTTGGTTTAAATATACTGTAACTATGGATTTTAATTTATTTTAAGTTTTGTGTCTCTCCTACTTGTTCTGTGATTTTACTGCCTCTAACTTTAAAAAAAAATAGGGGAAAAAGTTTGGTTTATACTGTCTTGTAGCTCTTAATCACTTTCAGAAACCTTGTGCTTGGTTTCCACAGAGTAGATTTTAGATAACCAGAAACGTTCGTTGCTGCAGGTAAATTTTTGCATAGTGTTTTTATTCCAACTGGGTAGATGCTAGTGGCATGGCCTCATAAATATGTAGAAGAAAATTGGTCTTGTTGTGAAGGTTTTGTTTATTCTTAGTACTGCCTGTGTGGTAAATATTTAACAGGATATGCAAGTTATAAGTGGTTTATGTTTACAATATATGTAAGCAGTTAGTGTCTGTTTAAAGCTGTTCATAAATTATGAAAAGGAATTAAAGTTCAGACTGAGTCCCTGTTGTTGAGGGCCTGCTGCTCTCAGATCAGATACTTTGTTGCAGAATGATAAGGGTAATAACTACATGGGAAGTAAGTATAGAAGAAATAGAATTACTTTGTGTAAGTTTTTAGGAAAATTGCTACTTTTGCCCACTGAAGTTTATTTGCACAAGCCTAAAATGACTCTGTATGTCCATATTGCTTCTTATTTAATTGTCTGAAGCAAAAGATAGTGAACATTGACATGTCCCTAGTATACAAAACTTGCAAATTCTCTTCTAACATGCTCTTAACTATCATGATGTCTTTCCTTGTTTCCTGCTATTTTTCCTTGCCTTTCCCCATCGTGCAGTGGTGATACCAGATTTACAGAACATGTGGGTGAATCATTCCTTTGACATACAGGTGTGGTGCGAAGATCTCCACTGGCATCTTCTTTGGCTGTGACCTGGTGAACTGGCTCATGCAAGTTGGCCTTGCCTCCGACCGTGGTGAAGCTGTGATGTACGGGGACAGACTGATGAAAGGAGGCGTCGTCCAGCATATTACAAATGAATTTGAATTTCGAGATGAATACTTGTATTACCGCTTTATTCCTAAGAGATCAGTTGCAGTTGAGAGCCATTGACCTGAGCATGTAGGCAAAGGACAGGTAGTTAGGGCTGAGTGTGACCATCTTCTGCCTTCTCCATTGGAATTGGAAGTATGTCTTTCTCAGGGCTCTCAGGGAACTGTGTTATTCTCTCTTGTAAAGTTAAGAGATGTGGTTCTGCTTGTGTCTATTCTGAAGGAAATGGTAGCAAGTGATGTTTAGTGAGCATTCCAACCAGAGTGCAACTAAACAAAACCAGATGCTCTGGATTTAGAGCATTTTTTCCATTTTGAGCAAAACAAATAGTAAAATTATATGTGTCACTGTTGTATTTTAGAGGCATTTGTCCAAACTGGGACAGCATTATAACAGCAGCTTTAGTGACTGACACCACAATGAGAAAAGAAAAACCATGAAAGGTATTTTTCATGTTGCTGAATGTTTTCCATATTTTAGTGTGACGAAATATTGATGCCTGTTTACAGCCAAGGATTTCTTCTATCATACCCCAGTTTTTACTACTCTGCTCTTGTCTAACACCAAGAACGTTTTCTAGCTCTTTACACCTCTGATCAGGTGGGTATTTTCCCCCATAAAGATAAAATCCTCCATTTATAAAAGTAGAGTTGTTGTGACAGTGTTTCCAATGTCAGAAGATTAAAGCTGAGGAACTATTGAGTGGAATAAATAATGGTTTTGTACAAACTTACTGAATCTCAAAACCATAAAAATACCCAGCACCCCCCCAGTTAGGAAATTATACAATGGAATAAACAATTTGTCATGAAATTTTGCCTTATGGTGGTAGTAACAGCTTTGTCAAGAGTAGATTTTTACATTCTGAAATTAGCCTTTATGGTTTGATTCAGAAATGCCAGCCTTAAATAAAAACTTTATGGAAGCCTTGGTTACATGTGCAGGTAAAGAAAAAATTCTTTATCAAATCATGAAACTTTTAAATATAGTGATTTTTAAATCCATTATATAAAGAATCCTAACACCCAAATTGGGTTTTAGAGTAGTTAAAGAGCCTAAATTTTAGTTGGTTGCCTTACACGGGTTTCTGGTAAACTTCAGGTTTCCTCCTACGATGTCTAAAGAGTTACTTCAGTGTCATTCAGGTTCCTGTGCGCTGAAGGCAGAATCTGAAAACCTGTGTGTCTCCTGCAGTATTTTGAAAAGGCTAAAGACAAATTATTCTATCCAATAGCCATTATGTTGCCCTTTTTAGAACTGCAAGAACAGCATTTATATGTCTATATAGAAATTCTGTTTAGTGAGGAAAGGAACCCAGGTATTAAAAAAACTATTTGCTCAAGGATATGAATAACACCTCTCATTCTTGTTTTAAAAAGTCCCTCCTTTTTTGCCTTTTTTTTAGTACTGTGTATGTATGCTATAGAAACTGACGTATTTTAATATTTTCCAGCAACAAAATAATTGACATTTATATCAGGCTGTGGCCACAAAGGAAAACAATAGTGTATTTCCACTACAACTGCTGAAGACAACTGCATCAAGTATTTTTGAATATTTAGATATAAGTGACTTTAAGAGCAGAAGCTGTGAGTGTCTGGCTTCTAAATGCTGTAACTTGTCAATAAATCTGTTATTTGATTTCAGAGTTCTGAGCTGTGTTGTGATGTGAGGTGTGAGAGGGTTACGTGTGCATGTCAAGGTTTATGACAAATATATTTTTCTGAGCGATTTGTTAAAGTGGCTCTTGGCTTTCAGTTCTTGTACTGCTTAAAGAATCCACCCTTGATACTTTTAAGTAGATGGAGAACTTGTTCATGGGTGTCTACACAAAGAAATGTCCATACTAGGAACGTTTCACATTATCATCTACTTATCAATTTTTTTTTTAATTCCTCAAATATTAAAGGATTTGATCTTAGGGCAGTCATATTCGTGGTCATTGTTCTTGCACTCTTGTCTTTCTCATTTTCATAATGAAAGTCCTGCTTCTCTTTTTTGTAATGGCTCTGCTATTCCCTAAATTTGAACATATGTCTAAGAAATTGCTCAATTGTTACAAATCTAATAACTTAATTAACAACTGACTCCAAATTCTGTTACCACATTGTGACTGTTGATATCATATCCATTACTCCAGTGAGAGTCTGTGATGGTTTATAGGCAGACCAGAGAAACTAAGAATGAAGTATGGGATATAATAATCTGTTTCTAAATCACTGGGTACTTCTAGAAGCTAAGAATAGACTTTGAATAGGTTTAGAAAGTTTAGTAACTCCTTTATATGGTAAATATTTGCTTCTACCAAGGAGCACTGGCAAGTTTTAGAATAGTTGACAACTTGATGTTATGTCAACAGTTGATCTACTCATGTGTGGATTTCTGGCGGTTAGAAAGAGCTTCACTTTAAAGATGTGGTCAGTGGTGCAATGAGTTCTTTTATTTTGAAGATGAATTAGCTTGTGATAAATCTGTTGGAAATTATGTTCCATGAAAACATCTACTGGAGAAGTAAGTCCAGAGGAATATCCAGTGAAACACTGCATCTTTTTTCCAGGACTAATCTCAAAATAATTGTGATAATGGACAAGGATGGATATAACACTTGTAGTTTTCTAGGTAGAAATTTTAGTACTTTTTTTTTTTAATAATGATCCTTCATAAAGCTCTAGACTTTTTAAAATCAGCTGTAAGATACGTGAAATCCATGCAAAGATTGCCCTCTAGAGGGCATTATGATCTTTAGTGGTTTTTTTTCTTTTTTTAGTATATGGTTGTGGGAGGGAGGATTATTTATTCCTCCTGATCCCATCTTCAGTCTTCATTTTTACACTGCATGTATTCTAGGAATAAAAAATCCCAAGGAAAAAAGGTATTGAAATATCCTTACTGTGTTGGCCCTCACTTGAACTATCTCCACACATCACGTTACAGTTTTTATTTTGTATCCTGTAGACCAGTAAAAAAAAGGCAACGCATAAACAAGAGGAAGTTTAACTGTATCTGCCTGTATTACAACCAGACCGATCTGCTTAAGCTACTGAATTGCCACCCCATGACTAAAAGGCCAAGAAGTTCACTTAAAGGCCTGCTGCACCACCTTCACCGCTACTGTCCTTCCTGTGTAACTTCAATATTTGCATTGTACCATAAAATTGTTTCACTTGATTGGCTATGCTACCTGTAAACTTGATTTATTTCCAGCACAGTTTCACCTGACATTTACTGATGCTTTGAAGCTGTGAAAGAGCTAGTATGGAACAGCTGATGAGCAAAAACAGGACAAAGACACATGATTGTTAGATATGGACATCCATAAGGAAAACAGGTCAATACAGCAAATTTTTATTAAATCTGTTTTCCAGTTAACAGACATCCACTGTCCTATTGAACTTTTAAGAAATTTTGTTGTCAACAAACACAGGCACAAAAGGTTCTCAGTCAATGCAAACTTACTTTCAGTCTTACTTGCTACTCAGTTCTGGTTGCTACTGCCATGTGGTACACATTGGGTTGATAGAACTAGAAAGTTCAAGAGCTTTTCCTGACTCGTTAGTTTCTTGCTGTGGATCTTAATACAGCATCCCAGATTAATTTCTACTTTCATTTTAGGATCAGAAAGAATAAATTCTGCCAAGTTCTTGCTTTTTATATTCCTTCTGCAAACTTCATTGACTCTTTGTTTGCATATACTAACTTTTTTTACCAGTGGGGATAGAACAGTTTACAAAATGAGAAAACTGCATGTTTGTAGCGCCATCTTTAGTATCTGAGATTATTCTAGAAACCAACTAAAAATAGAAGAATCATAAAAGAATGGTCTTTCTGTGGTTTGCTGTGTCTACAGGGATGCTGTGTAATGTCACATATTGCTGCTGCAGCTCTAATGCTCCATTTCAGGTTACATGTTTTCTTCTGAAGGTTTGCACAAGTGTTGGCTTTTGAGAGGGTTTTGGGTTTTTTAACTTACAGTCACACTTTTCATCCTGCTTGATTATGTGGTAAAATTAGAATCTTCTTTCCTTGTCATTTGTTCAATTTGTCCCTTGCCACAGATAATAAAAGTGGTGTCATA
Organism: Calyptomena viridis; assembly: GCA_013390005.1. NCBI lineage: Eukaryota > Metazoa > Chordata > Aves > Passeriformes > Eurylaimidae > Calyptomena > Calyptomena viridis. Next base: position 29,525 of record WEIV01012584.1, read on the forward strand.
TATTGATCATTACTTTTAAACAGGATCAGGAAGGACAAGTTCCTGGCAGGGCAAAAAGCTTGATTAAATTAACTCCTTAGTCCAGTAATTTTGGCAAAACTAGTCAAGGTTAAGAGGCTTTATATGAAGTGAAAAAGAACTAAAGGTACTTCTAAGTATCCTGCTGAGTAAATGTAAATACCTGTGTACCCCAAACTCTTTCTTTCATGTTGCCCAATTTTAAAAAGTAATAATTCAAGAAACATTTTAAAACTCCCACATGATGTTATAAAGTGAATAATTTGAAAATAATTATAACATATGCAAATACTTTCTGATACTTTTCTGTATCAGGAAGGGGAAAATAGACACGGAAGTGAAAACTGTGCAGTAACTGAGAGGATGCTTGCATTGTTGAATTCTATGTTACCAGATTTCACAACCACTCATGGTAAAATTATAACTGCAGTTTGTTTGTAATACACCTTGAACTCAGCCTCATTTTACATTGAAGGAGTAGAAGGTTCATATATGAAATGTATCTTAGAATGGTTTTATCAAACAACTGAGTATCAATCTTACTTGACTTACATATCACTTTCATTTTTATTCAGTGCTCATCATAACTTTACATTTTACAAAGTCTTCAGCATGGCCATTTTAATTCAGGTAGTCTGAAATTCTGTACAATTCTCTTGACTATAAAAGCTACATATGTGTACACTAGAACTGAATTCCCAAAGCTGAGTTGGTGTTCTTCATCCAAAGCTGGGGTTGTTCCACAGTTAAGTCAAGCTATTGTATTGTAATTGCATCTGTTCGTCGGCAAAATCAATCTCTGCTGACAGGTTTGTCCCATGTACAAAGGCCCTGCCTAGCTCTTGGGAGCCTTTGCAGCATCGCTTCCTACAGTCAAAAGCCATTTGTCCTGAATGTGAATCTGCATCTTTAAAAGTGTCCACTCTAAGCAGTACACTGAAGAGCAGGTGTCATCTACAAAGCCTCTTCATTAGGAAACCTAATGCAGAGTTCTACCACACTCAAATAATATTCCTAGCTATATATATTGAGTTCTTCTTCTACACACCGTGAAAAAAGGTTAACCACTTGGTTAATGTCAAGACATCCGTTTTGCAGGATTGATTCCATTTGACTTATCTTCTGTTTCTCCAGCTCCTGTATCTCATTGAGCATTTCTTTACCTTTGCCCTGCAAAAAGAAACATCTATTTCACTAAAGGCTATACAGAGTATGTAGTGATCACCCTAACAAAATTCTATGTCCTTATTTTAATCTTTTAAGAGTTTCTAGGGTACATGTTTGTGTTGGTAGAAGTCAGCACCTGACAGGTTTTCTTAGGTATCTTTCCTAATATCTAGCGCTCATTTCATCTCCCTACACCCTTGTCTGATGGACTGAAAAAAAACTAAAGCTGCTTCAGATATTTGTTACCAAAACTTAATTGAGCATATGGCTTATTTTTAAGAACACAAATCTGTAAATAGGAGAGATGCTACTGTTCAAAGTAAGCAACTCCCTTCCTGCTTCATCTTTGTGTCCAACTGTCTTTGTCATCTTGTTGCCCTTCCTGTTCTGTACCAAGCAATGATGCTAGTTGAGTTTTCAGTGTTTGTAACATAGGCCTGCCAGATGCCAACACAGTGGGCTTCTGGGGCACTACCCTGTTCTTTGCAACCCATCCAAGGGCATTAGATGGTATCACATCAACAAATGTGAACAAGGAGCTTATATAAATCACCTGCTTGCACTGAAATCTAATTTAATCAACGTACCTTGTTAGCTTCCATAGCTACAGCAGCACTTTCATGTTTTTTATAGAGCTCATGTCTTCGATCTGGCTTACTCTGGAAACGGGGTTGCTTCTTAACTGGATCATCATGGCCAAATGTAGGGGACCTAGTTTTTAATAACTGAGTAATATTGGGCACAAAAATGAAAGGCTTGAAAACAGACCTAGAAAGAGAAAATGGAGACCCTTACTGACATAGTTTTGTTAATATTGTTGAGTCACTAGATTGTTCTATTTTTCCCCATTCTTCTACTTCCTACTTTTAAGAAAGAAGTATTAAAAAAAAATCTGATGTTAAAGTCAGTGTCATAGCAGTGTTTCACTAAGTAGGTTGGTAGATATCATTAATGTACATGATGTACATTATGTTCCCCCTACATTTGATTGTGCTTTTTCATTAGGGGAAAAAAAAAACCAAAGCAAAAAGCAATATAATTAGACAAATTGCAACACTTTTTCATTTAGATATTTGCAATTTTTTATCCTGTTTACTTGCTGCTATATCACCTTGCTGGATCTGGAGTTCCAGTAAAGAAGTGAATACAGGGGAGATTAGGCTGCTGAGGCAGGACAGACACCATGCTGCCAGTTGTCATAAATCCACCTTCCATGTTAATGCCACTCTCTTTGTCACGAAGAATTTCCATCATTATTTCAGAAGTGATTGATCCTATTTAAGATACAATGCAATTACTTAGACATAGAGCTACCTGTAATACCAACTAAAGGGCATGTTTTCTACAACTGCCTGTTTTTTCCTTTAATAGGCAATGCCAGTTTAGTTTGTTTGTGTTGGCAGAAAAAAAAAATCATCCTGATGGCATACCTTAATATGTAATACACTTATAAATGTTATTGCTTTGCCCAAAGTACTTATTTCAAAGAGTGGGTGATAATGAACTATAAGATAACTTTAAAAAAGGGGAGGATGAAGACAAATGGTGTTTCCCAGAAAAGTAAAATACATATGACTAGGAAATGGTCCTTCACAAACCAACTTTTCAGATGAAAATTAGTAGCCTGGATTAAATGCTGAACTCTGAGCATTGTGTGGAAGTTAAGATAAATCATTATAATACTGTTTGGTATTAGAACACAGTTAATACCACTATGTTGCTTTGAAAATATAAAAATAGTAACAACTAAGTGGATTTTGTGTAACAAGAATGTTACTTGTTTGGGTTTTTTGTTTTGTTTTGTTTAATTTTCATCCTCTGATGTGACAAAGCACTTAGGCTTCAAGCTGACCATCGAAAGGATGCACTGGAGTAAGACTGTGTTCTGTATGTGGAACCAACAGAAACTACAGTAGTAGATCTATTTGTAAAGAAGTCTTAATCAGCAGCCTGTGTGAGTGTAGTGCCAAGTGTCTCTATGAAAACAGTTCTTTCTACTCAGGTGAAACAAAGCCCTTTCCACAAACGCCTCTGCATCCAGTGTTCAAACGATACTGCTGTTCATGTATAACATATGCTGAAGCTCAGGTACTGGCATGGTATCACCAGAACATGCAGTATTCTAATAGGCAGCACCTGGAGAAGTTTTGTTTTCACATTTGGTGTACCAGTAGAGGTATCTGTAAGGCTGAAAAACATTTGTTCATTCACTTTTTATTTGAAGGTATCATTTACCATATTAATATTTTAATGTTTCCCTCAATGAGTTATAACTGCATAAGTGTTCTTTTTTTAAACTGCCTTGCTGCTTCCTCTTCAAGTAATTACTCTGCTGCTAAGTTAGATGTCTCCAAAATTATTTTTTCATACATGATCCAAATTGCCTGTAGACAAGCATGTAGCACTACATCTCAGCAAGGAAACACTCTGAAGTATTTCCACAGTTGCTTGGGAAAGTCGGAGAATTAAAGAAATGAACAAGCTAGACGAATCAAAGCAGTTAAAAGAAGCAATGGTCAGTTTGTCAACTGCAACTTGGCAACCTGTCCAGCAAAAAAGAAGGTACTGTGTATTTTCTACTAGACTTTATTATTTTGTATGCCTGAAATACATTCTCTTTTCTGAAATTCTCGTTTATCTAAAAATGGTCTTCACATGGTAGGCAGCCTAAAAACCCACAACAGTAATAGCACTGAGTGAAAAAGCAGGGAAGGGAAGATGAAGAAACCAGTGATTTTACTGATGCTGTAAACAAAATAGCTTTTAGTTAGGGCGCCCATTTAAAATAAATCTAAATAAAGCGAACCATATGAGGCTGATAACCTGAACACCTAGTGGGATTTTTAAAATGGCTCAAGTAAATGCCTGAAAATGGGGATTTAGAATGAAAACATTGATAGAATCTCAGCATTGTTATAATACAAATAAATACAGGTATTATGAAAATGCTTTCAGTATTCAGAACCCGCGATTCCCAAAATGAATGCAGGATTTACATGATCACTAGAGCAAGATTGCAAAAGGTAATTCTCTGTGACACAAACTAAATGCTAAACCTGGTTTGGAAGAGTTCAGCTAAGTAAATAAGAAAAAAACCTGCAGATGAATATAGTTAGAAGAGAAGTAATAACTTCTTTTCTAGAGGTCTGAAAAATAATTAAGTTTAGTGATTAGAAGCACCGACTTTGAGTACACAAAATGATTTTGTTCTACTCTCAGTGTGTTTTGTTAGACTACACAAGGTTGTAGTAGCAGTTACAGTAAAACTACAAAGATTTAAAAACCAACGTAAAAAATAAATGCAAGATACGTATCTGAGTGCTGTTGTCTTAGGTCTATATGAATAGTACTGGACTGAAGTTGTTCATAAGGTTCTTTGTGGCTGCAAAACACTAGAAGTCTGGTTTATCCTCTTATGTTTTTTTCCTTACAAGTAGAGTAATAATACATAGCCTATCAAAATGTTTCAGACAGGTCTTAGAGAGTATTTAGCAATATGGTCATCATGTGACCTTTCAGTGTCGTTGCTGTAGCTATGTGTGTTTGATATTTGACCTTTGCTTTAATTTTTCCTCACCAACAAATTCAAAAAATTAGATAGAAGATCTCAAGTTCAGCATTTGTCCCTTAGGCAAAAAATTATTCTAGTAAGTTCAGGTTCACCAAGTCTTATGAATAATTGCCTGCACCCGATGTATAATCATTTATGATTTAAAGTATCTCACTAACTACTTTGCATATTTTAAAAAAGAAATATGTATGAAAATTATACCTTTATGTTTGTTCAGAAGTTTATAGCCTTCACAATATCGGCCTCTGGTTGTGGTCATTCTGGCAGTATTGACATAAGAATACGTGGCAGCGAAATCAAATTCCTTTTTCCCATCCCACCAGCCCTTGCTTTTAGCATATTCCTTCAGTTCTGGGTGTCCTCTGTCGATCTTTGTTGTGATAGAGAGCTGGTTGGAAATATTACGTACACCACCTGTTTGTAAGTTGAGGAATGAATTGGTTTAGTACATTGAATGATTTATCTTGGTATTTTGTTTACAATTATCTTACTAAAGCAAATTAGCAATGAAGAGTTTCCTATAAGATTGGTGAGTCCTGTGATTTATTTTTGGCCCTCTCTCCCCAGCTGTGTGTATCATTCTGATTGAAAGTCCACTGCCACTCAGTTCTGACTCATTTGCTCCTATTGCCAGCATTGCACTTCAGGTTATTACTTCCTGATTATTCCCATCTTTGCAGTCTTCTTCCTAGACCTTCAAAGACATAGCTTGTCCTTCTAAATCCACTGGAAGAATCAGCCTCTTCAGGGCCCATTACTGCAATTCTGTCACCAAATGAAATTACCATTGATTGCCACCATCCTTAAAACCATACGTACTGCTGTCATTCTCAGGCTTTCTTTCTGTCCTCTGTCTTCCAAGTGCAGGAGTGGTTATCTCTGACTCTCAGAGTGCCCCATCACTCAGCTCCTCTGACATACTGCTCACCACTCCACACTCACGCCCCAGGAAGCAACTCCTGTTTACAGGCACATGTATGTAGCTGGAAGTTAGTTTGATGCCTTAATGAAATGGTAAATGAAAAGTGGAGAACTGCCAATTGTCATTGCATTTGAAATGTTTAAAACAGAGAGCATCATCCATACCTTCTACTTTTTCTGCTGCCCAGTATTTTCCTGATGTCTCCAGCACCCACGCTTCCTTTCTGTCAGCTATCAAAAAGCTGTTATGGTATGTAAATGCCATGTGGCTCTCCATACAGTTTCCTCCCTGTCCATATTTTTCCAGTAAATCGACTATGACAGTAAGAGCCTTTTCAGCTGTGTCTGCTCTCTCGAGTCCAAGCCTAAAAAAAAAGGAAGATGTTATCTTTGGAACTACAGATTCCACATACAGCTGTACATTTGAGTATTCAAACTGACCTGGAATGCTATTTCTTGAAGTACCTGACATTTGTATGACCTGGTAAGCAAAGGAGCAAATCACTTAAAGGGTTTCTTTGAACTGGGTCCTCTATGTACTTGACATGGGGAAAAACACCAAATGGAAATACAGAAAAGCAGGGAGAGGGCTCTTAGGAAATGCCTACAAGTCCTGTGTGGGTATTGGATTGGGGGGAAAAAGTACCAAGAACAGCTGACTGACTGCTGTAGGTCAACCCAGTGGTTGCTACTTACAGGAGATGCTCGGCCAAGACTGAAACTTAAAAATATGTATGTGAAAGATGGGGGGAATAGAAAATGAGTATTGGAAAGAGGCCCAAACACTAGTTTCTGGAATCCACCTGTGCTCTTACAAGTCTTGCTTCACAGAGAGCAAAACGTTTGCTACTTTCCTTGACAGATTCTGGTCTAGTGCCTGATACCTCTCGTGGGCTCCTGGCAGAGATCTAATGCCCATGTCAAGAAATACTTATTTTTAACCATGGCTAGAACAGTGGAAGAAGTGTCTTCTGAAAGTGAAAGCACCTCTTTCCCCATGTAACTCACAGCAACTGTTTCCACATTAAATTCCACATCTGGTACTACCAGAAAGGCCTTTGCAAACCTTACGAGGTCCATGCCGAGGAGAGCTTCGCCATCGCAGACCTCTTCCCTGCCCCACACCGCTTCGTTCCCGATGCACACGCCGTGCTCGTTGGCTCCCATCTCCGCGCCCCAGAGCCAGGCGGGGCGGCTCAGCACCACGGCGTGGGTCCGCTCCACCTGCTCGATGCTGATGTACGTGCACTGCAAGAGGCCAGAGCACACCGCGAGTCACCGGCCCCCGCTTCACCGGGCTGACCGCGGGCTACGCGCGCAGGTAACGGGGCGAGAGGGGTGTTTTCGCCGTCTCCCGCAGGACCGTCCTGCCCGCGGCCTCACCTCCAGCGCGGCGCCGGGCGGGTGCTCGGCGGCCGGGAAGTGCACGACCTCCTGCACCTCGTCCGCCGGCCGGTCCGAGTTCTTCCCGAACACCACGCGACCCCCGGCCGCGGC
>WEIV01012584.1:36828-58394 GCA_013390005.1 Calyptomena viridis
AAGACCCGCCCGCCGACCCGGAAGGCCCGGCCGAGGCGGCCCCGGAGCGGCCGTGTCCCTGTGCCTGCGGGGAGCCGCGGCTCCAGCGCTCCTTCCCCACCGCCGCCATGGGGAAGTCGTTCGCCAACTTCATGTGCAAGAAGGATTTTCACCCCGCCTCCAAGTCCAACATTAAAAAGGTGAGGGGGACCCGGGGGTGCCCTGGGGGTGTCGGGCACCGCGGCAGCAGGAGTAGGGCTCGTCGTCATCCTGGAGTGGGACCGGGCTGGGGCGAAGAGGAAGGAGAGAGCAGGGAAAATAGGAAATGTTTGAGTTTCTCTGCCCGTAGATGTGTACGACTGCCGCGTTTTCCTGGCTCCAGCTTTTCAGCACCTTAGTCTCGGGATAAATAGGCCGGTACACCGTCCAGGGAAACCCCCGCCTGTGGGAATGTGCCCGCGTTTTGCTCATGTTTCACACCCGGCCTGGCCAAGTTCCAGGTCTCCTCCTCAGAACTGTGCGCTATGGCAGGAGCTCCCGAGAGAACCTGGGCCTGGGCATCCCGTGAGGAGGTGACACAAAGACAGTGACACGCTCAGGGTGTTTTCTGAGCCGACCTTTTCCTTTGAGTTACCAAATTTTCTCCTGCCTTTTAGGTTTGTAAATGTTTTGGGGAGTTATGGTTTGTCAAAATTACTGCATGTGGGGAGTTCGTTTGTGGAAATACTGGATCTTCCTACTGTGTTTTATGTGATTAGAATGGTAGGCTTCCCTTGTTAAGTATAGATTAAGCTAGTTAGGTTTTTATACATAAATGTATTTTGTGGTAGTTTCTGTATTTGTTTAAAGTAGAAACTTAATTGTTTTAACTAGGTATGGATGGCAGAACAGAAAATATCATATGATAAGAAGAAACAAGAAGAATTAATGCAACAGTATCTGAAAGAACAGGAATCCTATGATAATAGGTGAGAATTGGCATAAGATCACACACTTCTTCCTACTGTGTCTTATTTTCATTCCCCCTGTTTTGTTTACTGTGAGCAACTTGAGCCTCTGTCTCCTACTGACTGTAGGAGAGGACAGTGTCTCAGAAAGTGTCATCTGATTAAGCAGAGGTCTTATTTAAAGACCTGTGTGTCTTTTTAAATAAGACCTTATTTAAAGCATGTGTGTTTCTTACTAATTAATTTCAAAATGTGTTATGTGGCACAGAACAGCAGGTAACCTTGTATAATAATATATTTGTATCACACGGAAATCTGTCTTTCATAATTCTGTGGACACAGTTATGTTTCAGTTGTGATTGAAACGTGTGATTTGTAGTACACAATGGAGTATGCAAAAGCATTGACTGTTCTCTCAGGTGTTTTGATACTCAGCTTTTGTTACTTACATTAACAAGGGAAAAAATGCCAATTACAATAGTTTCATACTGTATGTTTCTTTTTGTTTTTCTTGTTTTTTAGTAAGTGATACCAGTGTGACTGTTTTGTGTATAACACCCCAAACTCTGCCCTTTTTATTTAGGCTGCTTATGGGAGATGAGCGTGTGAAGAATGGTCTTAATTTCATGTATGAGGCCCCACCGGGAGCAAAGAAAGGTACTGTGGTTTCCTGATTGTGAGCAGACATTATGGCAAAGCTAAAAACCTTCTGGAGAAATAAGCACAATGTCTCTTACTTTAAAATAATGTGTTCACAGTGAAGTAGTGCTAGGAGGTATGATTTCTTTAGTTCTTCCTGTGGGAATATGTGGACATTTGTATAGTATGTAATAATTTTGATCCCACAATACTTAAATTTCTTTCAAAAAGAATGGTTGGGGGGTTCAGTATGAAGGGAAAAAACAGATAAAATATCTTTCCAGGAAACAGCATAAATTCTGTTCTTGACTGAGGGTGTTTCTTCAGCCAGTTATAAAGCCATTGGATGGGAGGACTGGCCCTTACCAAGGCAATGACTCAGACAACACAAACCCATATTTTGGCCTGCTCTCCTTTGTAGAAATAGCAGGTCACTTTTGTTTAGAAGTTATGCCCATAATTTAGCTTGTTACTTGTCAAACACAGGAAATACCAGAGCAAGACATTAATTAGCTGAAGTTATATAAATAATAAACACTGAGATTCTGTAGTCAAAAGAGCTGCCTGACCTGTCTCTGGTGGGTTTGACTATGGCTATTTAGTAGTGTCATAAGCAGAAGTTGCCACTTACCTGCATACTCATATCAATCACTTAATTTTAGCAAGATCTGAATGTAAGAGCAAAGAACTTAGAACTTAAGAACTAAGAAAATGTATTCCCTCTAACAGAAAACATGTTCCCTTTGAATGCATCTTTCCCATTTGCATGAAATCTCTTGGAAATGCTTGTATAGGGTCATTCATGTAGAGCAAGGGTTGCAGTTATTTAACTTTAGAAGCTCTAGAAGTAATCTCTTAAGCCTAGGGGAAATGCAATATTAAAGTAGTGATTATTGATAAACTTTTAAAAAATATTTTAAAAGTAAGTATTATAAAAATTATTAAAAGTAAATGTTTAAATTAAGTGTTGATGCTCTTGCAAAAATATGTTTACAGTTTTTTATTTGACAAAACAATATAGTTTTAGAAGATGATTCTGGATTTACAGGATTTGTAACTGTATACTGGAGGCTAATTATTTGTGTGTTTTATTTAAATAAAGCTACTTTCTGAGTATTTGCTCTATTGATTAGTATAAGCTATAAAATGTTTTGTTTTCAGCTTAGACACCACCACCATTTTATATACATAATTAATGTATCATTTATTTTCTTTGCATGATTTCTGAAAATTCAAAGAGGAAACAAAAGAGGTAATTTATTACATTATTTCTTTAAGTTTTTTTCCTACATACTTAAAATGTATTCTAAAAAAAATTCAAACGCCATGTTTTCTGTTTTATAGCAAGAAGGAGAGACCGAATACAAATTTGAATGGCAAAAAGTTGCCCCTCGAGAAAAGTAAGATGTCTGGATTTTATCTGAGTGATTTTTTTTCTTCTTACTTAACTTTCATATCCTTTTCCTTTTTTCTTTTTTTTCCCCCTGTTTTGTTTTTGAACAGGTCACTTGTATGATCTTGTCATGTCCTGCCATTTAATAAGTGAAACTTGCATACCTAGAACTATTCCTTGCTTAGCTTTGTTTTATTTGACTTTCACATCCATATTTGGAAACACATTAAAAACAATGTTTGCAACAATTATATCTCTGAAATGGATGTACACTCAACAACAAAATTTAGTTTTGTATATGATGGGTTTTTTTTAAAATAGTAGTGAATAGAGTATTTGTTTTCTTTTGTGTTTTTGTAACAGATATGCTAAGGATGATATGAATATCAGAGATCAGCCATTTGGTATCCAGGCAAGTTACATAAATTTTTCTCTGTGGATGTCTTGAGTATATTTCAAATGTTGTCTAACTGCAGAACATTCACATGGACTCTCTTAACTTTATCACGTGTTTCTCAGTGAGTTTAAAAGCTTGTCTTATGCCTAATAATGCAGATGTTTCTGTAAATGTTAGGCTGTGTTGTTAGCTAAATCGTGTCAATTGTTTTTTTTCCCTTAGGTGCGGAATGTGAGATGTATTAAATGCCACAAGTGGGGTCATATAAACACTGATAGAGAATGTCCCTTATTTGGCCTTTCTGGAATTAATGCAAGTTCAGTCTCCAGTGATGGTTCAGGTAGGCAGGGAATGTCTTTTAAAGGTGCTGGTTAGACATTTGGGGGGAACTCATCACATTTAATTTCAGAAGGTTTAATTTTATCGTATTTCAAAGAGTTGATGAAATGGGGAAAACACTTCCAAATGTAGGATCCACAATTTTGCATTAATTATTTCAAATTGCAGGGACCTAATTTTCTGATTAGTAACATTCTTAACAAAAGTTCCATAATGACTGTTGCTTTGATCCTGTCTGTGGCAAAAACTGAGAATCTGCAGTGAGACTGTTTATATCAGAATGACAAAATTTTTGTCACCAAAAAAATGAATAGATTGTCAAAGACTGTCCCAGTTCAAATTCAGGCAAACTGCTTGGAAAATCTGGAATATGTTACTGTATCTTTGTTAATCACTTGGTAAAAAGGTAGAGTTTGTGGGGTTTTTTATATGTAATTGTGCTTCTGTAAGTGGTTAAGCCACTTAAACCTAGATTTCCAAATGCTTGGTTTCCTTTCAGCTGGCTTCTTGTTGCTTCTTGAACTATAATTTTTTTCTTCTGTTAGTTTTCCTGTTCCTTGAAGTCACACAGCATTTAGTGTTAGATTAGGTTTAGAGAAGTGGGTATAAACATTCAAATTGAGTATTTTCTTTGCCTACAGTACCTTGTTTTCTGAGAGCTGACCCAAGTTTGTAAGACTTTTAAGATTCTTAAAATTTTGGCATGTTAAAAAAACCTCAGCTGGAATGGGTAAGTCTTCAGCCTTACTATACTGTGCTTTAAGGTCATGTGTTGTGTCTTGGATTTTGCAGGGATACCATTAGAATTGCACACTTGATAGCATCTGGTTTTCTGTCTTTCCTGAGGTTATCCATTTTATGTAGTAGCTATTAGTTTTGTTTTATATTTAGCCTATCATCAATCTTGCTTTTCAGAATTAGGTCACTTAGATAATACAGTCTTTTTGAGATGAGGCCTGGAAGACTTGAGTTAAAGGAAATGGTGTCTCTTACCCTCCTTTCCTTTCAGCCACTATCTAGTGATTATGCTGTTGTATTACTCATCCTGTAGTTGACTTGCTTAGCCTTTCTATTCAGTAGGTTATAACATTATATCATTTCCTTGCCTGAATCTTACCTTACAAAAAATTGTGCTTACAGCATTTGGTGGTGGTGGAATTCTATTGTGCAGCTCTTGCATGTTAGATACACTTTTGTGCTACAGAGCTCACTCCCCACACCCCAGTTCAAATGATGTGCATAAGTTTTGGGAGTGTTTGGTGGAGAAAGCAGAAGGTATCTGTACACACTTGCACAAACCTGAATATGGACTCCTTATTGTTCATTACAGTGTAATACAGACACTGCACAGTGCCAGTAGAAGACTAACTGCTTGTTTCAAACCTGACTGAATTAACTGTGTAGGTGTAGGCAATGTTTGACTGCTGTGAGTTTCCCACTTGGAGAGGTGTCCCCGAGATGGCTTTTCAAACCATCTTTCTAAGCCTAAAGAGAGGATTTAGCATATATGATGAGTTTGGCATGAAGGAGAGTGTGCTGAAACTACATAGATGTTCTCAAACTGCACCACTGCCCTCTCATTTTCAGCTCTGGAACTTGGAAGACAGTGTGCTCTGCTGAGCATAGACTGTTTTGTGGGCTGAGGAAGGATTTCAGGGAATAGGGGTGGGCGAAAGATCAGGATTTGTATATATAATTTGTAAGACACTGTTCTTGGGTTTGAATAGTCAGCTGTAATGATACCACTACTTTCTCTTTATTTCAGGGAGACTATGTAAAAGCACCATAGGTAAAGTTCAAAATAATTTAAAATTCTTGACTTAATAGCAAATACAAGGCTCAGAGAAAGTGGCAATATTAATTACATCATCAGATGAAAGGTTGTCTGCTTTTTCTAACCTCAGGAATACAATCCTTTCATCAACTTTTCTAAAACTTCACCTGATTTAATAACAAGTTAAGTTACACTCCTTTGACTTCTGGAAATTCTGTGTGTGGAAATGAAGCATTACAGTTAAGTGAAAACACAAGTTCTTGAATTCACTGCTTCTCTTAAGACTCATAATTCATCCACATGACATGTTAAACACATTTTTTAAAAAAAGTGGGGTTTTTTTAATTGAAAGCCTGACACAGCAGTCCTATGTAAGTAAGTAAGTAATTATCTTTGCATTGCTGGGAGTTCTCCCTGGTTATTACAGTGCTGTAGATCTGCAGTTAGCTCTGCTCCACCTGTTTCCACCTCCAAGAACTTGGTAGCACTTTATTTCTTCTGATTTATAATCTTTCATCCTAATAGAAGTTGATCTTGCATCCTTTTCATGCAAACTGAACAAAATAATTTTTTCTAGGCAGTGTGTGATAGTTACACTACCTACATTTAGGTTAGAAATCTTCAAACTTTGAAAATACTCTTCCTTGTTAGAGCACACCATGCATCAGCACAGTGTTGCAAGACTGGTCCGTGTACTGCCAAGCATCCTGGCTGAATGGGTCTGTAAGCAGTTGGGAACACTTGGCCTCAATGTTCTGGATCTGATATTCTAAGGATATTGGCATCACTCATTTCTGCAGAAGTAGGTTTTAAGAAATGGTCTGGCAGACTTTTAGCAAGCCTTGATACAAGGAACATTTGGGTTTTCTAGTTTTTTCTTGCTTCAGAAAGAGCAAAACAAAATGTCTTATTTGGACTCAGACTATCAGCATCAAAGGAAATGTTTGAGTTCAAATAAATGGAAGTGAAACTCCTATGTCTGATTTAGTTGTTTTATCTAAAGTTCCTGCTCTGCTTCTCTCTAAGGCAAAAAGAAGAGTTATTGATTGCCTAGATAGGCTTGGGGGTTTTTCCACATCGTAACCAATATAGACCTTTTCTTTCCCATAAATTCTATAAGCTGTGATTGTCTCAGCAGAAGGATGGTTTTCTTTTGAATCTTATGTGAAAACTATATTGTAATCTTCCTCTTGACACATAAAACTGATTGGCAATTTCTGTTTTGGATTCAGTGTCAAGTATCTCGTGCGGAAAGACCAGCCACAGACTTCAGTTTCCTCTGGTGGAACTGCTGCAGGACAAAGCATGTCTGTGGCACAGAACCATGTTCTGTCTTTCAAGATCTGACATACATTGCAGTGCTCCAGCAAACAAAAATAATTACAATCACTACTTTTAACTTAGGCATGGTGTCTTCTGGTTATTTTGCTTCTGGAACCATTTTACTAATCTATCTGGTAATTCATACACAAAAAATAATAATCTTACCATTAAAAAAGCACCTATTGAATAATACCTCACCAGTGAATAGAGATTATTTTTGCAATAAGGCAATTTCAGTGGATGTGGTTATCATGGGATAATCACACCCCTGGGGTACAGCCTTGTCTGTAATCTCCCAGGAGTGTAATTATTTCATGATAACTGCACCCCCCGGTGTTGCATTATTTCCATTATGAAATTCTTAGTTTTAGATATAAAGTAACTTACTTTGATCACTGGAAACTGCAAAGTAGCGGTAGGATGTTCCAGCTGTGAGGCTTACAGAGACCAACTTAGAAGATTTACTTCTCCTTTACAAAGCTAAATTAGGCAATCAAAATGCTTCTTTGGGCTAAACTGATTTACAGGGTGTTTTACTGATAAAATCCTCACTTTCAAAGTTCAGACAAGATGAAAATGCTGGTTGTGCTTCTGACTTTACCTGCCACCATGTATATATGTGTGTATAAAATATGCAGTGCCTACCAGCCAAAAAACCAGATCACTAGCATCTCCAAGTTTGCCTGTTTTTGCAATCCTTCTTTATCATTAGCCAGCAGCATTCTTTGTGGTTTGCAGTGGTTTTTTTGTGAATTCTGAAAAGCCTTCGACTTCATTAGAACAGAGATCATTAGGTGTTCATGCAAAATGTTTTGAAATAATATTGTTATTTTACTTCAAAATTGCCTGCAAGTTTCTTGGTCAGACANNNCTTGGTCAGGTAAAGTTAGGACAAACTGAATCCCCTTTCTTGCCTCCTGTCTTGTTCAATGATGGTTTGTGCACATGAGAGGGGGTAGGATTACTAGAAAGCTACAAAAGCTGGAATGCTTACATCTATTATTATACAATAAATGTTTTTAGAGCATTTAATAAGAACCCTCTATGAATCTGTTATTTTCTTATGAATAAAGGTATTCCTGTCTTAGGAAGTAAGGCTAGTGTCTCAGATGGGGAGGTAATTGTGTGAATAGCGCACTTAGAAGTGGGATGGTAGGATTAAAAAATCATCTTGTGCTTTTGGCCTGTGAAAGCTAAGCCTGGAAAGTGCTGAGCATCCTTCTCTGCTCTGGACTGCTTTGAATGTCTTAGGCTCCATATGTGATCTGTGCAGTGGAATTACCAAGAAGAAAGTACTGTAACATGCTTAGCATCTGGTGGTGGAAAATTCAGGCAAATAATGGTAAAAGTGTAATGGAGCGACATGTACGTGTAACTAGTGTTTTATGGTGTACTGAGGTGAAGAAACTCCAGGTTTGTCTATGCAGGTGCAGCCTTCTAAAGATTCGTTAGCAGCTCCTACAGTTTGTGCCCTCTCTTTTCATCACCTGAGTGCCCCTAAACTAACTGTGGTTGTGGTTTCCATCTACCTATTGCTTAGTGTGTTCAACTAATCTTTAGCTTTTGGGTGAAATACCTTTCCATAGTCATCATTTAAATTTTCAGTCACACAGAGAGAGGAAAAAAGGAAGTCTAGGTCTGTTTTACATTATGTCTATATCTCGCTGCAGTTTTCCAGTGACAAATAAGGTACCTTTTTGTTTCCCAACAGATAAAAGTCTACATTGTATTGGGAATGCAGGAATTTATTTAAATGTTCTCTTGAATCTATAATAACATTCAGATGCCTTTTCTTTGTTAACTGTGAATATTTGTACAAATGGTCATCTATAGAAACATAAAATGTGTGAAACCTTCCTTTATGATTTGCAGCTGAGACCTTTGATTGTGAACAGTAGGAACCTTAACTAAATCTTCACATAGTTTAAGAACTGTCACATTTTAGAATAATCTTCCATTTATGTTTCAGAAGCCTCAGTATTTGGTGTGAATGCATAAAATACATTCTATTAGAAGTCTTGTGCTTCGCATTTAAGCAATAAATATGGATTCCTATAGCAGTTTGATAATGTTAAATGGTTTTTACTACTCAAAAAAAATAAAAAGGAAACTCAGATTTCTCTGAAATACTGTATGACAAAAGCATGGCAAGTTACACTGAAATTCTGTGCTAAAGTGTTAAATACAGTTAAACTGCAGACTCTCTGAAGAAGAGCTAATTAAAAGCCAGAGGGTTTAGTCATTGATTTCTTTCAATGCCAACTGCAGCAGTTGCTTTGAAGTGTAAATATGGCCTGAATGCATCTCTGAAATAGATGGGAAAATTATCAGTAAAAGATGATCGATTCTGAATTAGTGGAGACAGCATAAATTTACTGTGCCATGATCACATAATTTTGATAATAGTTCTTTGTCCTTTGAATAAAACAAGTGTCTACTCTTATCTCACAACCACGAAAAAAGTTCAAGACTATGCAGTTATTAAGCTCAGTCTGTAATTTTTTTCCATTTCTGTTCAATTTCCTTTTAAGCCACAAAAAAATTACCTTATGAAACTCTGTGGACAGAACAAAAAAGTGTATGGAAATATTGACAAAACTGTCTGTGCTGATTTTAAAGTTAGTTTCTCTTTTAAAGCAAAACTTGAAAAGCATTGTATCATATGTTATGTCTTTGCTGCCACTCAGAGAGGGCAACATTTTGAATTCAGAGTATATTCCTCCTTCAGGTGATTATGTGCTAAACTAAAACACACCAGCAGAATGGTTTTCTAAAACCTAGTTAATGTGAAAGATCTGTTTGTGTACTCCCTGAGTATTTATTTATTTACTTTCCACAGCAAAGTGTGGCTTTGGTCTCACTGTTATATTTAAAATCAAATTTCAATTTGAAAGAGTTATGGCCTAATGTGATCCAAGCTGCACATTAGAAAATATGAAGACAAAATGCTTTAGGTCTACTTTGTTAACAAAAAATATGTAGCAGTAAAGGAGAAGCCTTGAGAGTATCTTGTCCGTGATTCATAAATTAATTTTTAAATATGGTAGTATGGAGTGTACTGAGTGTGATGTGTACTGGCTAATTGATAGCAGATACACAAGTGTGCTACATTTACTTTTATGTTCATGCAAATTGTCTCTCAATTACCAAGTCAGAAGTAGTCTGATGGTATGATAATGATAATTTTAGATTAAAATAATCATATCTGTAAACTAAAAGATGTCTCATACCAGAACACATTCTCAGGAAGAGAAAGCTCTAGACAAACCCTATTCGAAATATTCTGTTTCGATGGTACACAAAATGAGCATTAGTTAAAATAAAGGTAAGTAGTTGTAATTAAAATTACACCTTGAAGAATCTAACTACCTTTTCCAATACCTTTATATAAAGTAGTCTATTTAATTTCATAACAATACATAGAATGGTCTGGGTTGGAAAGGACTTTAAATACCATATAGTTCCATAACTGCAGCTACTATGTAAATACAACTTATTGTAATTTCTCCTGCCACATATGGGGATAATGGTTACAGTATTATGTTTCTTATGTGTTTTCTTTCCTTATATACTCCACAATAAAAATCCATTTAACACTTAATTGATTGCAAAAAACAATTCAGTTTGCTCATCTGCACTGGTGACAGTAGTGAAAGCTTTTATCAATAAATTGGGCAAATACTGTCAAGACTATGCATTGTGAGTAGATGGAAGTAAAACTGCTATTTTTGGTGATACTGGCAATCATAAATAGCATTATGGTCTGTCCTTACTGAAACCATTGCAGAAAAAGTGGTATTTAATCACAGTTGTTATGAAAAGATGTTTTAGCATAACTGTTCCCTCATATTGGATAAATTTAAAGATACATTTTACACATTCCAGTGGAGATTTACTGGGTGGTGCGTTAGAGCTGACACTGCTCTCCTGAGGGCAGGCCTGTGCCGTGCCTCTTGGAGGAGACAGTCTGCATTTGGAGCTACAAGAGAAGTACAGACAGAATAGAAAATTAATTGCAGCTATAGGTTTCTGGGACAGGAGTGGGAGAGCTTGCTGTAAGGTAGGCACTTAAGTAATTGAAATTCAGAATTGTATTCCTCTCCTGGTTGCTTAATAGAAGCAGAGCTGATTCTGTTAAATTGATCTCAGTTGCGTGATGAGACATTGAAGTGCTCTTTGATATAACAAAACAAATTTACAGAATGTTATAGAAATCCTAGTGCAATATCCTTCTGTGATGCAGTATAATTGATGTCCATATAGACCTGAAGGAAAATAAATATTTACATCTCTTCTATTTATTTAATTGTACAAGTATTATAAAGATGCACCAACAGCTGTCAGTCTAACGTTGCACTTGTGTTGTACATTGCTGTGCAAGCCCTTAATAGAATTTTAAGTGTCTGTAACTGCAGAAAATGTAACAAGTTGTCAGTTGTCTTAAGGCATAAAAATAAGTATCGTATTCCCAATCAATTAATTACACTATATGGCAAAAAGCTTTTCCAAGACTATGGATTTTTTAAAGCAGTTAAATTTATTAGTTTTAACCAAGTGTCATCTGGAAAAGTTTTGAAGATTTTTTTTTCTTTTCTTTTTTCCCCCCTATCAAAATGCAAATTTCAGAAAATAAGCTTGACAGTCATATTCAAAAATAGCAAGGTACTGTATTTGACTTGTTTCAGAAAGAATAAGAAACAGATTGTAACTTTGAACTATTTTTAGTTTGCTGATGAAAGAATGCTGAGAGACTAGTTGTCAGAAGTTGTAGCAATCAGCTATTTTTACAGGATTCCTATATCTAAAGTTCTGCCAGCTCGTGGCATAATATCGTCTCTGGATGTTTCACCTGCATGAGATCACACAGGCTGTCTCACAAGTTCATAAGGAAGGAGTATATGAGGACATCAATTTTCATAGTATGTGAAGTATTTTTGTGCTTGATGTAGGAGTGATTCTTTGCAAGTTGGTGTGTGCCATTCAAGACTAATTAGCTATCATCATAGCCAAAGATTTTAGCCAACTGAGAGCCTCTCAGCTCAGTGTTGCTGTCTGTTTTACAGCTGAAGACTCAGTTGGAATATTGGCTGTCAGATACACCTAATACTGCTTTGTCTGATGGTCTGACAGGTGATGATGTAAGTGTAGTCCTTAGCCAAAGACAGGCTGAAAAGATGTAGCTCTTTGGGTTACCAGGCAAACCAGGTTTGCTCACACTGGACACAGTCACACCTCTGACATGCAGGACTCCACAATCAATTCACACCAAACAAAGGAAAAGGCCCTCTGCCAGCCAGTATACCAGTGGCTTTGAGGTTTTAACTGCTTAATAGGGAAGCCAAGGACACTTCTGAGCTGTTGAGTTTTTCAAACCTTTGTTCAGTGTTTTGGATTTCTTTTAAAGCTTTTGTTTCTCTCATTAGCCAGGAGAAATCCCCTATATAATTTTATAGCGTGAAAATGGGAATGTGATTGTTTGCTCACAGAATTAGGCATCTACATCTTTCAAGACTCTGTGAAGAAGCATCCCAAAAAAGAAGTATGTTGCAAGCCTCAGTGATGGCACATGAAATAGTTCTGCCAGGAATCCTGGGAGACCTCAAACTATCGCTGATATTTCAAAGAAAATCAGATATGCTTATCAACATCATTAAAGTATAAATCAAAAGCAGTCTGTTGAGGTATGGATGGGAAAAGAAAATCACCAAACATTCAATTCCTTTGATTCCAAGCAAAGAAGTTTAATTATGAGAATAAACGCTTTTTTGATTCTTGTTTCATTGCAGAAAGTAGATAGTAATAGAGGTTTGCTGTTAAGCTGTGCAGCCATTGTCGAATATAATGTCTTAATTGAACTTCTCAGCCTGGACTTGTGACCAGGTAGAAGAACAGTCTCTTTAGATTTCCCAGATCAGAGATTGTTCTCTCCGCACTGTGTCCCTACAGCTGTCTTGCTGTCATTGGGCAACAGAACTTCTGAGAAGCTCAGTGGCATCATATTTAAAAAAAAAAAAGTGTGAGCAGGTTCACCTGTGTCATCCTCTCAAAAATGTTGATGTTTTTAAAACTACAAAGATGCCATAATGCTAGAGAGTGCCCTCCATAATCAACCATTCTGGACAGCTGCCCGTGTCACGCCTGGCTGGGGTCTGCACACCAGCAAGTTGTGAAATAGGACTGTGGTTTGGCTCTACTTCCATTTATGGGCTTGGTTTATTTTCTGAATCTCATTTCCTAGTGTTTTCCAAGATCTTTAGTTACAGTAAAATAATGTACTTAGAACAGCTTCCTGGAGATTCTTACATCTCCTCAGAAGCTAGGCTGAATCTAAATTACTGTTTCCCTCACAACTGTAGGGAGACCAAAACGGGAAGAATTTATTTCACAAATCACTTTGTCAGAAGTTTCTGTAGGTGCATTTGATGTAGCTTGTATACATCCACGAAACAGGAATAAGAGCAGTTTGGTAACTGTCCTTGTTACAGTAATACTGTGTTGCAACTAAAATATTGTAGGTGGAGCTATGAATGTCTCTTTGATGTCATTAATATACAAGGAAACAGAAGTCAAATAAATTTATTTTTAGCCTGGCTTACTTTCCTTCTAAGCTTACCTGTGGTTTTGGTTTTTAAACGTAGTGCTGATTTCACCTCTTAAAAGCACATGGAAAAGCTTGCATGCAGCTGTAGGCTGGATCCCAGCTTGAGCAGCCTCTTTTTTCTAGAAAATAATTTTGAATTGTGCTTTTGAAGGTAGATATGCCTTTATGCCTATCTGGTCTCAATTCTGCCCATAGTCCTCATATGGAAACACAAGGTTAGGGCTTCTGTCTTAATTCTTTTGCAAAGCTCCTGTATAGATTTGGACAAGCTGTGTTTTTCTATTCATCTAATCATGCTAATGAGAATAAATAGGTATCAGATACACATCAAAATGTGTACAATGCTGAGACACTGAAGGGGAATACCAAAGAAGTTAGTTAAGCTACTTCATCAGGCAGTGGCTCTTACTGCTGTTGCATAATAGGGGTGTTCCAGGCTTCAATTGGTCAAGTGCTTTGGTTTCTTTGGTACAGTGAGATCTTCTTTCAAGACTTTGTGCTTTGTCTCCATTTGGCTTCCTCATACGACTGAATTGTATGGCTGGTTTGTGTGGACTTTTCTAATCAAGGCATCTTGTGGTACCAAATTCTGTTGTTAGGTGTCTCTCTAGTGTTGGTTTCTGTTCCAGCTAGAGTAGATTTCAGCAAGCAGAGCAAGGTTTTAAATTTGAAATACACAAAAATGTAGACACTGGAGCTCATACACATTCGTTAATTGTGAGTTTACAATTACACTATAACACGTAAAAAGAAAAAGCACTTTTGGTAAAGTATATAGGGGATGGGGAATAACCTTATACTTAATAAAAATGTAAACTTGAGGAAAGACTAAAAGGTATCTCATTCAGAAATTCTTTTGCCTGGCAAAATAAGGAACTTGTGAAAAGCAAGTCAGTAATGCAAGGGCTTCTTAAACCATTTCCAAAGATTTGTCTTCTTCCTTCCTGCTTTACATGTGGGCCTGCTGATTTCTGCAAGGTAGTGTATGACACAGGAAAATTAAGAAAAAGTTGACTTTTTTTTTGAGAAGTGCTATATTACTTTCCATACATTTTCCATAGTAAAAAAATCTTCCTTTACTTTCCATACTTGTCTGTGTTAAAAATCTGAGAGTTTTGTCAATCTTCACAATGAAGAAAGTCCACAAAGCAGGATCAGTATATTTCATAAGACTATCATAATCTTATCATTTCATAATTTCAGTTTGTTTTATTTTAGTCTAGTTTACTGAAGTAATAGTAGTCGTGTGCTCCATGCTCTATTATACATTCCTGCTAGTTTAGATTTACCTTACTCAGGAGTGCTTGTTCATTGACAGTGAAGGTTAGTGAAGGAACTGTGAAGGAAATTTACTGGAAGTGACCTAACAAGAGTGAATGTTTAGGGTGAAGAAAAAGTACCTAATCAGACAAGTACATGGTGTTTTGATGATCATGGAGATTCAAGTAAAGCATAAGAGTGAGTTACAGAGTTTATAAATGATGCAAGTCTAAATGATAGATAATACATCCTGTATTGTACTCCTTGTTAGATGTTTGCAAAGAAAGAAACCGTGTGCCTAACCCAAACACCTACTGTAATGGAATATATAGCTTGGTTTTTAAGGTAATAAAACCAGAAATCTCTGACGAGGTAGCAGTCTAGAGACTCAGCGTATTTAGTGGTCCCTAGAATAAGTAAGGACACAGATATTTTTTCCTGTGTTTATATTCCATATGTGTACTGAGCTTCTAAGGCTACTTTTTACATTGAAGTTCAAAAATTTCTATCATTATCAAAAATGTGTTAGTAGTGACATATCAGAAGTGCATTTTCCCATTGTTTTAAGGAAAACGAGGTACCTAAAAGTCTTACTTCATGTGCTTTTTTTAGGTCTCCTGTGCTTTTTACTATAATAAAAATACATTATTAGACTTAGCTAAATATATTGTTTTCAATGTGACAAAGTTACATAAGAGAATCCCCTTGTACTTAAAGAAAAATGCAATTATTTTCCATTCTGAATCTTCAGACTGCTGTTTTAGAAAATCATATCTGATTATTTGCTCAGCAGAAGATTATTGAGTTGATTTAGCTGTGATTTTACTTAACAAAGCTTCAACTGAATTCCTACTGTGGAGTCCAAAAAAGGTAGAGAGATATAAATGATACATTCAAACTGTGATTTTTGTGAACAGGGCCATCAATGCACCCCTCGGAGCTAATAGCGGAGATGAGAAACAGTGGGTTTGCACTGAAACAAAATGTACTGGGGAGAAACTTGACCGCAAATGATCCATCACAGGTAATATCTTTTTACCAGTAAGCTGAAAATGTCTGTAAATCTAAATGTGATTGCTTGTGAATTGTTACTTAATGTTTTCAAATATGCATATCCATAAGAAAGCTGAATAGCTATACCTGTGGAAAAATGTCCAAAAACTTACAATTTTCCAGCTTTGTTTCTGGCAGAATGGTGAATCATAAATTGCTTCTTTTAAAACCACATATAATAAATTAAATCTCTCCTCTGGGTGACTAGAAATTGAATTTCTCCATAAAGGGGTGGGTACAGGTTTTGCTGCATCCTTCTGATGCAGTGCTAGTCTTTGGATGAAGTTTGAGGCAGTAGGCACAAATAATTACTACCAGGAGTGCTGTATCTGAAGATTTTTTTGTTTTTACTCGATTCAGTCTTGTTTCAGTTATTATTTCTGAGAGCGAAAATGTTCCATTGCCTTTACTTAGACTGCACAAAGTACATTTCTGATTGAGGTGCTTTAATAAATATGTAAAGTGAGAAATTAATATACACTCCTTGAAATAATCCTTGGTCATACGGCAGGATAGTCAAACCACTAGTAAAGAGGGGATGACCACAAGCTGGTCTTGAACTCTTCAGTAAATCAACAATTCATTGTGTCTCCAGAGATGGATGTACCTTTGCCTTTAAAAAAGCTATGTGCCCTGAAAAATGTAGCATATGGGCACTGTTAAATAAATCATTGTGGTACCAGTGTGTTTGCTTTATTTTAGGTGTGCTGGGGTTTCTTTGGAAGAGCTTTTTAATCTTTAATTCTTCTTTCCCCTTCTCAGTGTGACTAAAATTAAAAACATCACTGAGGAAAACTGTAGTGTATCAGATACACATAATTTGAGGAATTCAGGGTCTTCAAAGTGGTTATGCTTTGCTGATTGCGTTACTGTATGTAGATTATATGATTACAGTATTTTGCATTGCTAGAACATTTTATGAACATTTAAAGACTAATACACAACAGTAGATGTGTTAATACCCATTTTCCTAATGACTAAACCGAGACAGAAAAGTAATTTGCTTAAATTAACTCTGAGTTTGAGCAGGACTAGCATCTTACCTATTCATCCAAGCATGATAACAATGGAATGACTTATCCTGGGAATCGTGGGCTCCAAAATTGGCTTATTTTTATTAACTATTTCAGAAATGTTTCTTTCCCTAGCAGTGCTTTTTTTTGTGTTGCTAATAACTCCCGTTGTGTAACCCCCACATTATAACACCTACTCAGCTCTGAGGCACAATGTCGAGGTTTTTCACTTTGTAGCAGGTATGCTGCTTTTTCAAAAGAGTCTTAAGCTGACTTAGTGATATAAACATATTTGTGTCTGCAAAAATAAGGTACATACTTCTAAAACAGAAGTCTGAATGAAGATATTATTTTTATATGTAATAACTTAATGTCTTACTGCATTTTTCTAGGAGTTTGTTGCAAGTGAAGGAGATGATGATCCAGAAGTTGAATTTTTAAAATCACTGTCAACCAAACAAAAACAGAAACTTCTAAGGTAGGTGTTGTACCTAGTGGAGGGGATCTGTATCACCAGTATTTCTGACTCCATAATTACCACTGTAATTCTTTGGTGCCATTCAGCACCATCAGTACAGAAGAAAATCAGCTTAGTTTGACACTTAACCACAAATGGCTTTATGCAGCGTGATTTTTTTTACTGTTTGTTTTATTTTAGTCTAGTTTTGATGCCTTTGTACTGGGACTCATTTTCAATCTAACTGGGACACTGAAATAATACTTGGCTCACTGAAGATGCTGCCAGTTACTATTTTAAAATATTATTCCGCACTACGTTGTTTACAGTGTCCTCTTCTGTGATTAAAAATTCTATGATCTTGTTTACTGGTTTACAGCTTGACAAAGTTTATCTTCTCCCGTGTGGCTGACCTGAATGTGACCTTGCACCCCAGGGCCAAGGTTGGCCCAGCTCCACCCTGTGCTTGGGTCAGGATTTGCAGCTTGCTGCTCCCTGAGGGTCTGAGTTAATCAGGTTTCCATGCTCTGCTCTTACATGACTGATTTCATGTATCGGGTGACTTCCAGGTTTTTTTCCATGTCAATTTGCAACATTATCTTGAAATAGCCTGGAAATTATTAAAATCAAAAATGCTGACAGTAGACTGCTGTACAGGCATACAGTTAAAATGGTCTTTTAAGGTTAAAAGGTGTCTCTTGTATATGGAGAGTGGGAGGAAGGGAGGAAGGTGAATTGCTAAGCAGGTACATGAGTAGGTAGGTACATGTGGTATTCACATATGTAATAAATAATTCTCTGAAAATAGTTGGCATATTTTATGTTCCATTTAAAAGTAAGGAATGTGTATGTAGTTTGAGTAATTTAAAATGGTATTTTGTTTGAACTTGTGCTGGCCCAACAATTTGAAATGTTTATAACCCTTTATATTTTGAAAGTTTAGTAAATATTTGAGTCCTTTAGATTTTACTAGTCTGAAGGGATTTTTTTTTTAGTACTCTGAAAGAACTCATTTTTTGAGAATAAATACAGAAAGCAAAATAGTGTGTGAAAATAGTCAAATAGCAGTGAATCCATGTGCATGATGGAATATTGTATTTACAGATAGAAAATGTAAACTTCTCATTGAGATAGAAGAGGTTGAAAATACTTGTATTATTTGCCTGGAGAACTCAGAGATGTAGCCTTTAGTGTCTCAGTTTTCATCATTAATAGAAATTGAATACTAATTGTATTTTTTCATTTTCAAAATCTCTTTTTAAAATGCCCAAACAAAAGCAGCAATGATTTTCTGAAGTCTCCAGAACAGCCTGACAAGGAAAAAAAAAAGCACTACTGAATGTATTTATTCGTAATTACAAGGAATAAGCCAAAATTGACATTACTTACTGATCTTTTTGAAAATTGAAGAATTAAAAAACCATATTACTCCTGTTTTGAGGGAGCAGCTGTGAATTACAGCTGTGAATTTTTACTATGGATAGTGTCAGGCTAGAAGTTTTAAAATAAAACTTAGCAGAAAGAAAGAAGGAATTCACCATGTTTATATGGAAAAGAGTGTATTTACTGGTTAGGTCATCAGAAGTACTGAACTTTAAGACAACAACTTCATAATTTAGGGTATCTTAACATGTCTGATTGTGCCACTCTTTTATTTTGAAAATAAAAGGAAGTTGGATCGTCTAGAGAAGAAAAAGAAAAAGAAAGACAGAAAGAAGAAAAAGCAGCAAAAGAAAAAAAGTAAAAATAAACACAAGAAACGTAAGATGAGATCCTCATCCTCCAGTGAGACTTCAGTAAGCAGCAGTGATAGTGAGACTGACAGCAGAGATAAAGCAGCACAAAAGAAGATGGATTCTAAGAAAAGAAAAAAAGACAAGTTTTCAGAGGCTAGCAGCAGCAGTGATTCAGAAGGAAAGGCAAAGATGAGGAAGGAAAAACTTTATGAAGATCTCTCCAGTAGTCACGGTAACAAGGACAATGATAGGGAGAAGTACAGGTTTTTAAAGCGAGATAGTTCTGCAGAGAACAACAAATGGAACTCCTGCGAGGGGGAAAGAAAGTCCAAAAGCAGATACCATGGCACCAACACGAGAGAGACTGAAAGAAAGGAGAAGGATAGTAGAAGCCAAAGCATGAATGAGGGGAGCAGGAAAAGCCCTTGCACAAGTCACAGCAGTTCCAGGCAAAGGCACACAAGAAGAAGTCCAAGTCAAAGCCCTGGTAAAGAGCGGCACAGGAGAAATGAAACCAGAAGCCCCAGCACAGATGTACACAGAGAGAGGAAAAAATGCAGAGAAGGCTATGGGGACAAGGGCAGTAAAGTGGAACACAGAGAAAGGAGTAGACACAGTAGAAGCAGAAGCAGAGAGAGGAAGAAAAATAGATAGTGTAGAGGACAGATGCAAACAAGAATGTCTCTGTTTTTTGATGAACACCTTTAACAAGGGCTCAATTACATACTGCCGTTCCTTTTCCAACCTCTATAACTAGCATTTCCTACATAAAGGCAACAGCATCAATTCTATAATGTTGGAATATTTGTAAATTAGGTGTAAATATCCTTATTGGCAAATACCTCTTGCATACATACAGTAACTCATAGACGTGATTTTAGGGTTTTAAAATTTTTCAAAGCAGTATGTGATACTCTTGGATTGTCAATGGTGATTTCTGTTTAGATGCAACTGTAAGGGGAAGCAAAGAGTAAATAAGGAAGAGCCCTGAGATGTGCTAAATGCCAACAAACGTTTGAAAGAGTTCTGGATAAAATCACTGTTTCAGATATCAAGGCATTGTCTTGTAGAGGGTTTTGTTTTTTTCATACTGAAGCATTTTTCCTAAAGTTCCCTGTAAGAGATCAATTTCGTGAGTTAAAACAACAGAGAGACATAGTTCACATAAGTGTGTAGCCAACATTTTTTGGCCTCCTGCAGTGTACAGCTTGGTCAGGGCTATCTAAACATCTTGAACCCCTGTTGGTATGTGTCAGTACAATGTCAAGTTATTGTTCAATAATCTCTCAAGACATGAAAAGAATATTTACTGCCTCAACTGTTTCAGTTATTTTATTGTTTGTGGTAGAAAGTTAATGTAAATAGTCATGCTTTTGTTTTCATTGAACAAACTTTGTGGTTTTAGTGATTCTCAGTCATTTTCTGCATACATTGTTATGAAAATGAACTTTATAATAATAAAGTTATAATAATAAAATACCTTATTCTATAAAACCAGTAATAATTACCTTCTTCTCCAGAGTTCTGAATCAGTACAAATGCACAAGGCAACACTTCACAACATTCATATTGCAAAGGAAAGGCTTCTCTGCCCTTTTAGGATGGCAGATGGAAGTACATTTGTTAGCGGACATGTGAAGAGGAGTAACTGTGCTCAGTATGCCAGCAACTTTCTTATCCTCTTCACTCACAAGAAAAATGGGACTATCTTTTATTACCAGTCCACTTCTACTTCTTAAAATGGTCACTCAGAAGATGTTCAGCATCTCACAGAGTATAATAATACATGGTGAAAGTGACCTGGCTTATCATTTAAGTGCATGTGAAGAGTTTGAAAGGGTGAACCATTAAGGGATGTCACCTTTTCAGTGTGTTGCATTAGGTTGCTCCGGGCATTCTTGCTGAAGTAGCTGGGAGTTAGAGCGTGCACAGCAGTGGCAACTCCCCTGCAGTAGAGTCAGCCCCCCTGTATTGATGCATGTGTGGAAGCTCTGATGTACAAAGCAGATGGCCAAAATGCCCCAATCTAAACAAATGTAAACAAACCTAAAAACAAATGTAAAAGCAATCTAAACAAAACCTCTTGCAAAAGATTTATTATCCTTCTGTGTAAGAGAGAATGGAGTAATGTGACAGGGCAAAAGGTAGAACATTTTCGTGTTAAGTGCAGCATGAAAGATAGGAGGATTAACCGTAAGTATTGGAAGGTGCCTCTGCTCCAAAGAACGGTCTCTTGTTTACGAGTCTCCCTGGTTGTTTCGTGTTTGGCACACGAATCTGCCACCCACGATACAACTGGCTCCCACCTGAAGAAGGATGAACAGCTCGGCATCCACAGTTCTAAGCTTTTTTGTGGGCTCTGCTTTCCTTCATTCCTTTCCATGTTGTTAAACTGTGTGCTACGTGCATCCTGCCTTTCGCATCGGAAAAGAAGTGGCTCGCTGCTCTCGGTGCCTTCCCTAGGCCACTTCCCTAGGCCACTCGAGAGGGCGGCTGCGGGGGGACGGGCCGCCTTCACCACGGTGGCCCGAGTACGGCGGGGTGCGCTTGGCAGCGACGGTGGGCTGCAGGCCCAGTCGGAAGGGGAAGGGTCGCGGCCGCCTTTGGCCACTGTTCCCGCACGAGCCCCGACGGCACCGCCCGCGGCGAGGGGCG
>WEIV01012584.1:63208-87797 GCA_013390005.1 Calyptomena viridis
CCGAGATCATGGCGCTGGCTGCCGCCACCGCCGCGCTAGAGTCCGTGTAGGAGGGCAGCACGGGCTTGAAGCCCTCCTGGGTGAGCAGGTGCTGGCTGGTGGAGAGCAGGTGCGAGGCGGCCGTGGAGCCCAGGCCGGTGGAGCTGAAGGCGGAGTGGGTGAGGGAGCT
This sequence comes from Calyptomena viridis, assembly GCA_013390005.1. NCBI lineage: Eukaryota > Metazoa > Chordata > Aves > Passeriformes > Eurylaimidae > Calyptomena > Calyptomena viridis. The sequence goes on from WEIV01012584.1 coordinate 63,378, forward strand.
AAAGTCGGGGTTGTAGGTGCCCAGTTGGGAGTGCAGCGAGGCCTGGGGGGCGCCCGAGTGCAGCGAGCTTTGCAGCCCCCCCGCCGGGTTCTGCACCTCCAGCCAGGAGCCCGGGTTGGTGTGAACATCCCACCACGAGGAGGCCGCCCCGTTGGCCACCTCGCCCGCCGAGAGCGTGGAGTGGAAGCCCGACTTGTACCAGGACTCGTAGGGGTGCGCCATGCCCACCCGCGGGTAGAGGCTCTCGGCCGCCGAGCTGTGCACTTTGGAGATGAAGGCCGACTGCCCGCCGGGCTCCTGCGGGGACACGCCCGCCGCCGCCGAGTTGGAGAAGAGGCCGCTGTAATCGCTGCTGAAGGCCGAAGAAGTGGGCGAAGTGGAAGCCAGGCAGAAGGCGCTGTTGGCGGTGCCCGTGCCGCTGGCCAGTCCGTTGGAGCCCCTACTCGTGGCCACCGTGAAGCCCGAGAGACTGGAGCCCAGGTTGCAGCTGGAGGTGGAGCGTTTCCAGGGGTGGAAGCCCCCTTTGGCGAAGGCGCTGGACTCAGGCAGGGTGGTCAGGGGACTGGTGTTGCCAATTTTGTTGCAGGTGGCTGCCAGCATGGCCAGGGGAGTCGTTCCAAATCTCGGCTCTTCCTGCGGGAGAGACAAAGCCGGCCCGTCAGCCTAACCCCTGCCGCCTCACCAGGCTCCCGCGGGGACGCGGCAGCGCGGTTAGAACCGCGGGGCAACGAGCGATACTGCGGAAAAGTTTTCTCTTATTTTGGAAGAAGGCTCAGCCCTGCCCCGCTCGGCACAATTCGTTTTCCGCCGCGGACCGGTCTCGGCGCCCTAGCGATTTACATCGGAAGCAGATCCCGACGGGCACGAGAGACACGCGTGTTCCGAGAGGGCTGCTCGAATGTACCACCGTTAAACCAAAAATCCCGTGGGAACGAAATGCGCCGTCTCCTCGAACAACCGCACAGGAGCGACGGAAAAACGAGACGGCAGCAAGGGGAACGGTGTGCGGAGCCTTCCGCTTGTCACCACGCGCAGCGCCGGGCTGGCGAAAATCTTTGGAAATCAACCGTAGTTCGAGTTAAAAAAAAACAAACAAACACAAACAAACAAACAAAAAACCCCAAAAGAAATGAAAAGAAAGCAGAAGCAGCACGGCTTCTATCCGGCTCAGGGAGTTTTCAGACTAAGCTTTTTGGGAACGACCCGATGGGCTGCCCGTAGTGGAAATCCCCCGAGGCAGGCCGGGATCACCTCCCGTCCGCGGGTCCGCGCGAGGGGCGGCCACAACGCGGCGACGGCAACGACAGTTTTTTCCAGGGGGAAGCCGCGAGGAAGCGCGCGGTGCGACTTACCCCGAGGATAGACGTAGCCATAGCACGTCCGTGGGCTGGGCGGTGGGGCGGAGGGGACGGCGCTCGGTGTGCGCCCCGCGCTGCCCGGCGGCACTAAGGACACTCCGGCGCGGCGGGGCCAAACTCTGCCTAAGTGCGGGCAGCGCCCGCTTTGAAGTACCGCTGGCGGCGGCGCTCGCCCAATGAGGGCNAGAGCCCCAGAGGGCAGGAGTCGAGAGCGGGGTCAGCGCCGGCGGAGGGCTGGTGTCACGCCTGACGCCGCTCCGCCGTCGCCTGTAAACTGTGCGAGAGGTGTCAGATCCCCCGCTGCTGGTGCAGTCACCTGCGATCCTCGCGGCCAGTAAACCATACCTGCGTCGCTTTTATTCAACAGGCCCTTTGCCTCCTTTTCAGGCCGTTTGGGAGCTGTCCGTGTTGGATACGAATAACCTAACAGCGCCTAATGACATTTTGTGAAAACTCGTTAATTTTTTTACTTTGCTAAATGCTGGAAGTGATTTCGGGCACAACATATTTCTTACTTTCCTTGCAAAAGGAACCGGAAAGGCTTTCTAGTTGTGTAAAGCGCAAAAAAAATCCAAAGGCAGGGAACCGACAGGCATCCCTTTGCTCTTGTACCGGGGCGGGAGAGAGGACAAGGGGCATATGACATCCTATCGCTTAAGAGAGAGGATATTATTTTACAGAGTAATCGCCAGCAAAACACTTTGAAAGTCAAATTCGCAGTCTGCAGCACGTTTTTCAAGCCTCATATATTCCCGTGGAAGCAGTGCTGCTAATGGCAGAAGGCTTGCTCTCTCCTAGCAGTGCTAGGGCTCTGCTGGAATAAGCCTCCCCAGCACTTGCCTGTGGCCTCTGCACTGTGCACACTCCACACGGCCAGTGAGCGACAGAGATTTTACCTGCTCTCTGCATGTGCGAAATGTAAGTCCAAACCTCGGCTCCTCAATGTCTTGCAAGCTAGTCCCTTTGATTTGTAATTATTGAAGGCTTCTTAAGTAATTGGCTAGAACTTGCCCGTACTGTGCCTGCGGAAGATCAATAGGCATGCAACTTCCCATCGTTGCAGTCGTCTCTGTGAGGATGGGAATAGGAGTTTTTCCCCTCTCTTTTCTGCCGTCCCCAGTGCAGCTGGGTACAATTCTGAAGCAGAAATATGAGTGCGTTCAAGCAACGCCGGGCCCTTGCTCTGCATTCGAGTCAATATTTCCTTCTCCATGCCGCTTCAGCCATCCAGTGTAAAACCTCCTAGCAGATGTAAAACAGGCATCGCTATGGAGCAAGATGGAGAAACCGAGAATTGGAGCGGATTTTGCTTTTCTTTACATGTTTTTATATATCTTGTGTGTGTGTGCGTGCTTAAGTAAGGCAGGCATTGCGTTTTATTGTACATTGTGTTATGCAATCTGCAGGACGCCTGCCACGTTAGGGAAGGATGCCCCTGGAGATGATCTTTTATTTAAACGTCTAAGGCTATTTTCAAAAGGCGCACGCCTTTTTGTCGCCGCGTATTAAGGAGAGTCGGGGCAGTAGGAGGAAATACTGTTTTGCGCTTAATTCTTTCCACATTGACTCGCAGCCGGCGCAGGGGTCCGGGGAGTGCATGGCAAACCCTTCCCCCGAAAGGTCTGCCCAGAGCAGACCCTGAGCGGCGGCTGTACCCAGGGGGGCTGTAGCGCTCGGCGGGTGGAGGCGGCGGAAAGGCTGTAGCGGGGGGAGCGACATAACCCCCGCGGGCGAGGCGAGGAGTCCGACAGGGGCACCCGGGAGTCATCGCCCAACAGGTGACTCCTTCCTTCCCTCCTTCCTTCTTTCCTTCTTCCTTTCCTCCGGGGGGAAACCCACTCCTTCCTTTCCCAGGAGCCTGCCGTGGTGGTCGTCAAGTGGCAGCGCGGCTCTTCTGGCCAACCCCAGGGCGGCGGGGGGAGAGGGTCTTTCCTCTCATCTTGGAGAAAGTCATCAATAAAATACGTCTGGAAGGCAGATAGAGAGCGTGACGTTTAAAAATGTTGCCTCTACATCAGCGAGTAAAGGCATCCACTGCCCGCTTGCGCTCCCACAGCAAAGTAGGGATTCTGCTGTGCCTGAAGGCAGGCGGGCGGCTCTGCCTGCCGCACATCCATCTCCTCGCCTCTTTGTAGTCGGAAAAGTAACTAAAACCCGCAGGAACGAGGCAGGCGGTGGAAAGGCTGAGCGAATGGCGGCGGAAGGGGGAACGCTGCTAAAATCTTTAGGGGGTCAAGTATTTTCTGACAGATTTTTTCATACTCCAAAAATCGAGTTTTTAAACAAAGATCAATGTGTTATGCTAAAGTGTTGAGCTGACTGTTAAAACATTTGGGGGGATAATGACAATGTAACAAAGGCCTGGTTTGGAGTGAATCATCACCCTTTTAAAAGTTAAAGCAATTTTCAGGAGAATAGCTTTCAGCAAATGCTTTACATTATTCAAAACGGCCAAATAATGCTCTATTATAGAGCCTGAATGCTGCCAGTCAGCCCATAAGTGCAATTTGTGCAAAGGCTCGGTGCCTTATCTCCACTTCTTTATAAAGAGGTGAATATAAAACAATTTCTTCCAAACCCAGACAGAGAGCACGAAAATTGCTTCCCTTTCTGCAATCAGGGCAATTTAACTGGAGTGCAATTAGCACTATTAAATGTCGATTCTGCATAAACAAATCTGACTAAGAAGCGAAAGTGGGGTGAGAACCTCACATAAACTGAAACTGATTTTTTAAAATTATGTATCCGGGTCTTTTACAATTGATCCGTGACGTTTTCATTTCGGAATATATTTACATTATAAATACATTACAGTTAAATCAACATAAATCTTAAAAAAATCTCAATATGAATACTAATAAAGAATAGCCTAATTAAATGCAACAGTTCACTTCCTTTGAACAATATTGGTTCCCATCTTCTCTCTAGTAGTTGCACAGATCAAAAGACACACGTAAAGTTGCTGTCTTTAGGACGTAGAGCTGGGAAACAATTCGTTCATTAAAGATGGTTGGGAAGCTCTTGGGTTTATATTCAAGAGCATCAGATGAAATGGCTTTTCTGCTCAAACAGAGCTCTGGGAAAGAGCTGCCAAATATTTTCCAAATAAATCGATTTAACAGCAGTTAAATGTAAGGTTGCTGTACAATTTTCCCTAAATCCTAGGAGGGGCACGGAGTTTTACTCATGGATGTTACGGATGGGAAAGGGGCAAACCCTTCCAAGTTCAAGAAAACAGCCTCATTTTCTGCCAAACAGAAGGGACGTGGGCAGGAAACAGACAAACTGCTCATTGCCGAGATAAATAATTGCGTCCTGCCAGATTTTTTTTTTTTTTCAGCAACAGGTCTTCCGTGCGAAGCCCCCTCCCCCCCCTCAATTACACTCTTCATTTACGTGATCCAGAAACTACCATTGATTATCAGAGCAACGCAGGGGGGTACCTGGTGATAAATTAATAACTTCAGTTAAGAAAAGGCTTCCCCACTATTCTGCCCAAGACTAGATATTAAAAGGGAGAGGAATATACAGAGATGGTGTTAAAATACAGACTTTGGTGCCTGTTGAGTCCACTGAATTCTTTCTGCTATAGAGTTTTTCATTTTTTGGGTAAAGATGAAGTGCAGCTTTTGATTAGAAGGAAATCTTTTATAGTTAATAAAAAGGGAATGAGTACTGAGATCAAATGGATCATGGATATTAAATTATGGCACTCTCCCACAATTTCTGATTGATCTTTCATATGATGTTTGTTACATGGTGCACTCCCCTCTCCTCCTGCCCCCAGCACACCGAGCCCCGAGGTGGAGCACCAGGCTGGGCTTTCATCTCTTCTTCGATGTTTAAGGTGACACTGTTTAGGAGTAGCAGGCAGACCTATATTACACTGAATTTAAAAATTCTTCAGGATAGTTTTAGAAATCCTGTCGCCTACTGAACGCAGTCAAAAGCGTGTCTGTGGAACTAATTCTCTTCCGCTAAATTTATTTGGACCGTGTATTTTAAAGCTCCCTTGTTCTGTTTATCTCAGCCGGAGACATGTTAACGATTCAAGGGAAGACTAGTGTCAAAGGAAGGAAGGTGACTGCAGACTGGATGATGATGATTTTAATTACTACAATTATTGGGAGATTATTCAACAGCATCATAGATTTGTTTTCTGCCTTGCTAGGAAAGTCTGAGGAACGTTGTGCAAGGAGCATTGTACGAGGATTTTACCTCTTGGTTCACATGCTTTCCAGTGCTGTTATGATATACAGGTTAGGCATGACAAGCTCAGACTGCAGCAGGTTGGAAATTCAGCCGGTGCTAGCGTCCAGAAAGCTTTTTTAAAATGCAGGTGTTTCTAAATAGAAGGAGTTTAATTAGTAAACGCTTGGACCCAACGTTTATAGAGCGTAAAACCGCCTTTCCACACAAGTCCATTAAAGCTGCTCTGCTGACTCGGTAATGAGGTGTGTGCGGTGAGCAGGGGAGCGGCGGCCGGNGCGGCAGCTCCGGGGGGCAGCGGAACGGACGGGTGCCTCACTGGAGCAGCCTCATCACGGAGGAGCCTTGTCCCCACATTTCTCCTGGCATCGCGCTTCTGGTCCTTCCTAGCTTTTTATACCACGTTTTTAGCCAGGCGTGACTCAGAATGTTGGTGTGATTAAGCAAGCTGTCTATCTGCAGATAGAGATATGTGGCAGCGTAATAGGCAGGATGATTGACATTACAAAGTTCTCTTCGGTCCACAATGACCAATAAATCCTCCTGCAGCTTTCGCCCGTTAATGAATTGCTGGTTTGGAAGAGGAAAATACTCCGGATCCCCCATTCATGTTCCCTTCTCCCCCTCCACCCTGTCCTGGGATTAGGGCGAGGAAAGACGGGGAAGTGTTCATTGTGCTCTGTGTTCTGTAATTACTGGAACTCAGGCTTAAGGTGAATTTCAGCTCAGATCACGAACCATTTCACGTTCAAATGCAAGCTTGCAATACTTTCCTAGTGGCAATTAGGAGCCTATTACAAGCCATTAGATTGATCAATGTACCTTAAACAATGTGAATGATTTATATGGCAAAGAAAAAACCTTCTTACAATCCATTGTACTGTTCCAGCTACCAACCTGGCTCCGTGTCTCCATTCATCACAGCTTTAAACAACAGAAGCGATTTATTTATAAAACTTACATGCAAAGAAACAGGCTCAGTTCCCTTCTCTGGTAGGGCATCCGAGCTTTATCTGTCTTTATTGTCAAGAGATGCAGAGTGGAAGAATTCAGGCTTGTGGAAGAGGAAGGGAGGGGTGGATGTGCTGTTTTCCAAATGGATTAATTCACCTTGTACCAGAAAGAAGGAAACAAAGAGATCCCTGACTGCTTTCTAAACAAGACACTAATCTGCTGTGCATATGAAATGCAAGGAGGATAGCAGTGGCTTACACACGTGTTCAACAAAGTGTTTGGTTAGCTTTTTGTAGCCTTTTAATGACATCGTGGACATAGAACCACAAGCCTCTGGAAGTTCCAAGAGAACTATGGAGTGGAGAGTGGGCTGGGATGTGCCAGCTGACGGAGGAACAGGCTATGTGCAGTCTTCTACACCATGGATGATTATTTTAAACACTCTACAACGAAGAAACTATGAAATATCAGCTGCTATGAAAGCCAGAGCTGTTACCCTGTAGGCCTTGGGTCTGTCTTTATTTGCCTCCTTTCAGAAGACCCAGGGAACCTCTCGTGCCTGTGAAATTCTTTGCAGCTCCTGGAAATCCCAAAGTAAAGGGCTAGGAGAGGCTGATGACTTTGTGCTTGTCAACAATTTATTAGGGGTACAGAGATCCAGGTCAGAAGGAATAGGACCATAATTTGCCGTTCATTTGATGGACAGCCTCTGTTTCTTGTGTTTTTCTTATGTTTTTGTTAACCTTACTCACCTTGCTACTTAGCACTGCAAAATTAGTGTTCTCTCTAGCCACCAAGTGACTGAATGAATATTTGGCTTGGTGTTAAACACTTCTGACATGCTCCGAATTAAAACTGCTGAGAAACAAAACCTCACACATGTGAACTAACTAGGCCATGCTTTAAAATGTGACTTTGATCAGAGCAGTGTAACTGGTGACAGTGTTTGTTAGGAAAAAAACCCAAAACATCTGTAAATTTTGGTTCAGCTGGATATTTATTTTGGAATGTCACACGAGAGAGAATGGTATTAATTTAAGATCCCAATTATCATTTGTGTTTCAGCAACAATCTAATCTCTGGAAATTGCTGCAGTGCTTGTCAAAAGTCACCATTTTATCATGTAATTTCCTTCAAGGAGTTAAGCACTCCGTGCATCAATATCAGTGCAAAGAAAAGAAACAAGGGATGGAGATCAAGTTCTGGTTATGACCCTTTTGTTACAAAATGTGGATACAGCCACTGCTGACTTTCCAAGCTGTCCATATGGGATTGATACTATTCCCTTTTTCACTTATCAGCTGCTTGCTTTCTTGATAGAAAGAGATTAGTAAAACACGGTGTCTACCATGTAAACCCAAATGATAGTTGCAATAGGAGTAAGAGCTGTCCCCCCCTTCCCTACAGGAGATCTCAAAATCAGATGTGTTTCTGTCGAGTCTGTCACATATTAAACCCAGTTCTTCCCTTTCTTGTAGACCCTATGACATGAAGAGCTTAACCCACAGCATCAGCAGTGTGTCCTGCTTACCTTAAACTTGCTCTTTATCGTGGAGGAGACACTGAAGAATAAAAGATGCAGAGGCCTCTTTCAAAAGTTTTGTAGAGATTGTCCATTTAGTCATATTGTGCTTTAAAGTCTTTTTCCTTTTCCAGAGCTTTCCTTTTCCAGTCACTTTGCCCAGGAGAATTGCTGGGCCAGCCTGCTCAGGACATGTTCTGGCCTTCCTCTACTTTAAGTATCACTATAAAAACTGTCTACTTGAAGGGATTTCTGCAATCCTTAACCTATGCTTCCTAATACGCTGCTTCAGTCCCTTACATTCCATCTGGGTTGCATTGCCCTTAAATTATCTGCCTTCTTGTTGTGATCAAGTAAACTTTACTAATCTCCACATTTACTGTTAAGGTAAAAAGATGCTGCTTTTAATCAATATGAAGGGCCACACCAATGTAGTTTGAAGTAACTTAAGTCAACTCTAAAGGGTTCAATGTGTGTATGATTACAACTATTCACTCCAGCCTAATTCACTGTCTCTTTAGAGACAGACCTCTTCCTTTTCCCTCGTCCCACTCTCACCTCCTCTGCTCCCTGCTGCTCCGCAGAGCCAGCAAGAAGAATACAGTGGAGGCCAAGCAAGCAGCAGCCCTCCTGAACTTCAGGCTGGATTCATTTAGTGGATTGAGACTCCTAGGTGAGTATAAGCATACGGGTACAATATAACACCTTCTTCCAACAAAAAAGATTGATTGCATCTTAGCCTTGGTATTAAATGTGCTATTATCAGAAGAAGCTGGAATAATGCATACAGTCACTTTAAAAGCAAGCAGGTTTCCTTTGTGAGCATACTTATTATTTCAATAGTACTTGAGAACTATTTTAATAGTGGCCAGGTTGTTGCTTACTAAAATATATCTGAATTGCATACATATATATCAAGGTATTTTTTCTTAATTTTAGTTTGAATTATTCCTGAAGTTCTCATTAAATTTACCATTTGTAAAGGACAGATTAAATGAAAATGGCTTTTAGAAAAATAGAGCTGGAAATTATTTTGGCCTTTGTGACCTGGAAGAGGTGATAATTTGCAGCAGTTCTAGATACTGGACATGTCTGACATTTTAGGTATTCCCTCACAGTTTCAGACCTTTGTACAGATGAACTCCACCTGGGACAACTCAACAGTCAACTTTTTGTTACCCTAATGTAAATGAGAAGACTACAGATGTCTTAAGCCATCTGGGTGGACACCACTAACGGAAAATGAAACTTGGGCAAGGGCAATACTAAAAAGGGAATGTCTATTATCCACAATAATGCTCCTAACATTTTCTAAACAGCTATTACCTGAGTCTGTCTGTAATTGTCCTTGTTACAGTAACGGTGCAATCTTTCTTTCTGAACAGTTACAGAAATCTCTCTCCACTGACTTTTCTATATGTAAACAACCTATACAGCATTTTCTAATGTAAAACAAATGCAGTAAGTGGGTCCCACATTAAAGAATCACTTTGAGTGGAATTCTGAAGGGCTCAAGAGATTTTGGGGTGGGGTTAGAAAGTACCACCACTTGCATTCAGTTTCTAAATGCAATCCCATATATGCAAATGAGTGTCAGTAGGACCTCTACAGCACATTGTTGCTGAATTTGGATTGTGACTGAGAACAGATAACTCACTTTCTCTTTTGCAAAATGATGCAAAATAAGTTGTAGTGGATTTTTGTTATCTAATATTTCTCATGGCTTTTTGCTGCACATGAACATGACTAAATTCTAATATTGATACTAAAAATATTTGCCTATTTAGAAAACAACATGGCTGCAAAATTCCCAGTTACAGTAAAACAACTAGAAGCCAAAATCTTTATCGCTCCCCCCTTCCCCCCATTTTGTAATCTTTTTAGATAAACCATGTTAGTTACTTTAATTGAAATTGAATGAATGGATGAAAAGGGCATTTCTAAAATCTCATCTCCATATTAAGAAATGGGATGTTCACAATTCCTATGGAGTACTTGACACAGTGTAACTTGATCTTCAACACAGTGTAACTTGATCCTCCCTTATGGAGGAAATTTAGCAAAGCTCCAAGGTTTGTTCAGCCTGAAACAAGTACCACAAAAAAGTGTGCTGTTTGTCTTGTTTTTTGTAAACACCATGGCTGAAATCACAGGTCTAAGAGGAAAAGCTGGTGGTGTCCTGCAGCTCTTTCCTATTGTCACTGTACGAGTGATATGTAAGATCAAGTAGCCAGACCTTTCGGTCATTACCCCAAATTGTTATGCAGTAACTTCAAAAGAAGCTTTATCTGAGTGAGGACTACCTGATCCTATTCAAAGTAAGATGTTGAAGTTAGTGCAAGTAGACAGTTGTGCTTGTTCAGAGAAAATTTTCTAAAAAGGTGTAAAATGTAAAGTACAATTGCAGGCTTTGGAAAGGTATGTTGTGTGCTGCTTTCACTCCTGGGACTGTTTTGGAGCCCTGTTTTCCCAGCAATCGGGAGGGTGCTGATTTCCACAGAGTTGCAATATTTCATTTTTCCAGGGAGTAGCTGTGATACCCACAAATTGACTAGCCATATTCCATAAAGCAACAGGAGCACAGGAACACCTCTTTGTGCCAGAAGTGCATACTGGAAATGCCACGAAATGTGGTTTATTGCCATGTGAGGGAGGGACTGGATGTTCTAGTGACACGCAAAAATCTGCAATATCAGGAATTTTGCAGCTCCAAGACTGAAATTTTATGAACACCAATTATTTGCAGGTGATGTTTTATCTGAGTATGCACACTCACACTTGTGACTACATAACGAGAAGGGAGGGGATCTCTGTAAATAAACTGCTTAAAAAGAAAACCAAATAGTTAAACTAACAGCTTGGTAGTTTGGTATTAGATTGCCTTTTGTTACAGTATTTTTCAAATAGCTGTTACCATAACAACATAACATATTTTTTTCTTTAATTTTTTTTAGCTGTTTGGGAAAAAAATTCTTGCCAGAATTCTTCCATAATAGCTTCCATTAATAGCAGTGTCTTCTGTTGGGGAGGCCAGTGCTGATGTTTCCTGCTGTCACAAGTCACTCACAAATCTAGCAGATGTTTTGTTTGATAAAGCAAATTTGAGCTTTATAGAACATTGCGGATTTTTATGCATCCTCAAAGAGCAAATATCAGTTAGGATGAGATTCCAAACTGATCATTTACAAGGAGACAAGGCACATGATACCTGTCAACAGAATGTGACTGATCCTTGAAAACCTATCTCAGATTGAACTGTAAAGATTCTCCTTTAACACAGTGATAGTGTACCAAGAACTAAGAGACAGACCTATGTCTCCAGCATTTACCTTAAGAGTTCAGTAAAATATGTGCTGTAGAATAGAAGAAAAATAGATGCTGTAGATGAAAGATGGTTTCTCACTATCAAACAAAAGTTACCCTAAAAACAATTGGAAAAAGTGAAAGAAAAGGAATCCACTTTAAACATTGATGCTGCCCCTGAAACACAGGCAATTTTATTTTGTATCCAAGTAATTTGCATGAGTAAGAAATAATCGGTCTTCCAGGCCTTCCACATACTTGAATGTGGCAAACATTATTATATTATATGTTCTAGTGATATGCAAATAGATTATGATATTTAAAAGTTTGTCTGCTAATACCATCTTGTTTCTGGAAACAGAGACAAAACTATTTATTTTTGTGAAGCTAAACTTATAATCAGGTTTTATAATTTTATAATCAACTATATTTTAGTTGTTTCAGTGTTTTAGTGTAAGTGGTTTGATTTTTTTTTTAAAGCAATTAATGCAAAATAAGAGATTTTCTGAAATACTTGAATATTATATAAAATTTCTCAGAGGAGAAGAAAATGTTACTATATGTTATTTCTATGTTGATTACCTGGATGAAAATGAGTAGCCAGCTCATATGGCATGCTACTTTTCTAGAGTAGCAGTGTAACTGTGTACATCCATATGTGGGTATATGTGTGCCCATGTTTTCTTTGTACTAGCTAAAAAGAATATTTAAAAATCTTTAAAAGTAAAAGGTGTAGCTAAACAGTGTACTTTAATTTCCATACTCTTTTACGTAAATCTACATTCACAAAAGTAGTTTGAAGTAATTCCAGAGAGGATATTCCACATTTGTACAAATGACATTGTAAAATGAAGTGGTTATGTGGCCGTGAGCCTTCAGTGAGTCTATTGCTGTAAAATCAAATCTTTTGGTTAGTTTGTGAAGGTGTTAAACATTTCAGTGAACCTGAAAACAGCAGTGTTGAAAACAGCATCACAAACCCTGTTGCTCTATTTAAAATTCAAAATAGATAGCAATTTTTTTATGTGTAGTTCAGATTTGTTTTTCCAATGTGTAGCTGAAAACATTTCTGTAAGGAAATTAATTTCTCCCACATTTCAGTGTATTTGAAAGTGTACATACATTGGTGCATTTCCACTTTTAAGAATGTTAGTTCCCCTTTTAAGAGTGCAGAAGGTCCAGATTTTGTCTGTTGTAGTTTCTCTTTCTGGTTTAGCAACAGAGCTTTGTCGGGGTTTATCTAACACTCCTTGATCACACATCATTTGATATTAAAAGTTGAAAGTGGTACTATAGATGCCTGCAATTTGACTGATAATGTTAAGAATGTTCATCTGCACACTATCCACTAGATTTTGTTTGCTGCAGTGAAGTTACTGAGCCTGAGATCATTTCATACACTCAACAAATCTGAAGTTTTGAAATCAAGTGGCAAGTACTACATGCTCCTCTTTCATCCTCATGTTGGTTGTATGTGCATGTAAAAAGTGTTAATCAGATGCATTAAATTTATTAACAACTCAAATCTCTCACATTCACACCACTCTGCTGTAACCAGAATTGAGAAGACAAGCTTTAAACAAAAAGGGCTTTCATACCCTGCTCCAGGAGTGTGACCAGTCATGGTAGGTTGCTCTTGGTCTCATAACTGTATGAGGGGACCTTTGAAATGAGCACTATTGAACTTCTGAGCATGGTCTATAATCTTGCTTAATAATTACATCAACTGTGACAGTTTAATTCACTATAGGTATCCAAAACTATTCCTGAAATTAATAATAGGCATGCTTTATAGTTTATGCATGTCAAAAGTTATAAGACAAGTCTCATCATAGAACATGACTATTCTAACATGACTTTTTAAATAGTCCAACAATTTAGAACAATTACATAACTTTTTTTCTTTCCAATTTTTAAAACAAAAAATGTTTCTTTGCATTTTTAGGGTTGAATATAGTTAAGTGACCTCTACAAAAAACTTCCTCTTTGAAGTGTTCTCTGAAGAGAGCTTCAAGGCAGCTGAGTGTCTCAGATTGCGATTTTGTAAGGTTTTGATGCTAGAAAATTGTTTAACAAACAGCTCCAAAATACTGAGATTTTGATTAATAACACACAGTGCTGTGGTATTTAAGTAATACAAAGTTTGAAATCTAACATGTGGCAGAAGAGTATGTGTTCCACATGGTTAGGAGAATAGGAATGGGGGCATACCAATATCTGAGCAGTAGGGGAATATTTATACAAAGCCAATTAAGCTATTGTTTAGGAATGTATTAAATTGTTGTCTCTACTTGCGCCAAAACTTTTCCCCTAAATTCATAGTTGAAAAGGATGCTCCTTCAGCAGCATAGGGAGTTGGGGTTACTATTGCTTTGTTCTTCGAATGTCCACTTTGTGTATAACTCTGCAGATCCCTGGATTTGGTTAACATTGACTTCTCAGCAGAGAACAGTTTGGGGATATTAGCCAAATTTCTTAATATGGTAATATATGAATAATGCAAAGGTAACTCAGGGAAGCTGGTTGAGTATAACTGTGTTAAAGAACAATACTCGCAGTTAAATCAGTCACAGGGCCTCAGAACCTTTGACTGTATTTAAATTCCTATATAGTTTCACAATCTTCTCAAAAGTTGAAACTTTACTTATAAAAGAGTACTCTGCCAAAAAAAGTTTTACTCTAAGAAAGCAAAATACTTGTATTTTGTATTGTATTTGGAGTCTTTCCAATAATAGGACTTGAACTACTGTAAAGAGATATTGTACTGGCCTACACTGAAGGGTTCGTTTAAAAATTCCACCTCATTTATACCCTATTTACTAGTAGATTAGGATCATATCTAATCCCATAGTAATTATATTTTAGCTGTATATATTAGCTCTGAGGTGAGATCTGATGTTTGCATACAAGTATTTATTTTATTAATTGAACAGGAGAAAAGACCTACCCAACTCTAGCATCATACATCTCTATACCCCATTTTCATATACATTTTCTGTATTCCAAAGCAGAAAAAACTTGTAACTTTAATTTTTATTTTAGGATAAGCCAAAAGGGGAAAAAAAAGTCCAAAACATTGTTTTTTTCAAAATTTCTGTAATGACGGAAGCAAAGTGCAAACTAATTATCTATTTGATGTGAATACATTAACATGTGAGCATGTAAGTTGCCATTTAACGTGCCAGTGCAATGCTGCAAGTGTCCAGACATAACACTGTCAGAAGATGAGGTGTACCTGTGATTCTTCTTATAAATGTCAACATTTTGTTTGGTTATTTATAATGGTTGGAAGTAGTATGTAGCCACAGAGATGTGTACAATGGAAAAGATTCATAACCTGCATTTCTGAACAGTTTCACTTTTGATCTATCAGTTTGAAGAAAATACTTCTAAGTCCAGTTCTCTATTAGTGATGGGATGCGGTTGCAATATGAATATGCTTTCAGCAGTGCACTATCTAAAATGGACATTAGAACTAAAGTTATTCTGTCTTCAGATCAATGTAGGCATTAACCTTAAAAATGTGAAGAAAAGAGCTCATTCAGCAAAGCCTTACTAATTATATGTAGCCCGCATTTGTAAATTGTTTAATTGCGGATTAGTATTACTAAATCTCAAGGATTATTTTGCAGTTGTTGGAATCAACATTAACAAATAGTCTCCATTTAATCAATTTCAAAAGAGTTGAAGCTAAATGTTATGAGAACAAAATGTAAATAATGAATAAAAGCCATATAATCAAATGTCTTGATACTTAACCAAATTATTATCTAATGACTGGAATCTAACTTCAGGATCAATTAAAGAACTTCTTTTTTAGAGTTCATTCACCCCACCACAGAGATAATTTAATAAAGGTTGCGTAAGAACATTTTTATAAGCAGGGATGTGACAAATGTTTGTGATTTAGGGTTTTGAGACTGCAAATTACCATTTTTAGTCTCAGCTAAACAAAAGTCTCTCAAACATCTTAAGCACAAATACATTTTAGTCAGTATCTACAAGAAAAAGTATTTAGGGGTTTTTAAATTAGGAGATCTTTTTTTCCTGATGCTTCCCTAGTTGAATTTCCAACCTGTAGATGCACGTACCTATGTACCTGATGGATTGTTGATTTAACTGATGAGGGTTCACAACCAAGCCCCCATGGCTTGTGAGTTATAGAGCTGGCTCTAGGCAGGTTCAAGTTAAGCTATTTGTATCCATGTCACTTCGGACGTGTCTTGTTTTGTGAGCAATTAAAAAAAATAGGTCATGTTTTGTACTCGGGAGATATTGCTGTTTGTGGTTCTCTCAAAATTTAAACATTTTGCATGCCTCAGACCACTTGCAGGGTAAATGGAGTCCCCTGCTGAGCAGCTAATAGGGGAACTCACACTTTCAAGAAAAGTGTGTCTAATAGCAGGGGATTACTATGAATCTCCTGGTTTGATGTACACCCTCACTTAAATGTTATGGGAGTGGCTTTGGTATCCTGCAGCTTCTGCATCCCACTTGTACCTGCAGCCAGGCCTGTTTAGAAATTTATTGAAGGCTGATATTTTTATAGAGGAGTTATCAGCTCTCCTTAGAGATGTAAAAAATCAAAACTTAAGCAATCAGTTTACCTTTCTTCCTTTCTTCAAAATGCTGTATGTTATTATTTTCAAGTTGAAGTCACAAATTCGGGGGATTTTTGAGTTCTATGATGGTTGTACATTGACTGCATATATATTTATTTGACTTTAAGTAGAGAAAATAAAAGAAGTAAAACTACTTTTGAAATTATTTTATAAACTCAGTGCATAGTATATAATACTATGTTGTGTACTAGATAAAACTGATTGGAAATTGACCTCCAAAGAAAGAAAAAATCCAACCAGAAAATATTTATTTTGTAAATATAGAGATTGCATTTGTTCATGGCATACTCTTGGACATAGCATCTTCCAGGCAGTGTTTATGATTTACAGGCTGCTAGGGCCTTTGGATTATTTCTAGAGGAATCTGGGAAAATTTTCTAAGAAACTAAGTTCATCCATAGAACATGTGCAATTAATGGTTTTGACTAATTTTGTAGTTTCCTGAGACACTAGAGAAGCTTTCTTCTTTTTTCCTTTCCTAGGTCAGAGACCCCTCAAGCTTTGGCTGTTTCCCAAAAGCCCTTGCTTTGGTATCTCTAAGACAGCTTGATGCTGCTCAGCTGGGCAGGAGTTCAAACAGGTGCTAAGTGTAACAAGGCTAGATAAGTGGCCAGTTCACGTTTTTAATTGCTTTATTTCTCTCCTGGCTTTGAGAAGTGGATGCTGTATTATGGCTACTCTCTTGCTCTTACTTCCAGGTACAGATTGGGGTGGTGGCTGGGATTTTTATATGATCTATATGGGTGGTGTGTTATTTTTATTAAGTGCTTTACCAAATCTGGCTATTAAAGATATTTTTGTGGCTAGCAAAGCTGTTGATCTGACAGCAGACGTAACTTCAGCTTCAATGCAGTGGATGTCATCTCCCCCCTCCCCTCATGTTATTGCAGCAGTGAGGTGAACACTCATGCTAGTGACCATCTTCTCTTTCCTGACTGAATGCTGTTCTTAGGCATTTTGTGCTTCACAATACACCTCTCCAGAGAAGTGGGAATCTTAAGGTCAAAAGAATCCCAGGGCAAATGGTCTTTCAGCCTCATCTAATTCCAGTGATGCACCAAGTGCTGAACAAAAAGACCCCAGAAATTACAGAAGAAATAACAGGAGGGACTCGAGATCAGCTTTAGCCTGAATCAATAGGAGTTCTTACCCTGCCTTGCAGATACATGAGTTTGCAAATGTTTATGCTGCTGTTGCTAATTCCCCTGAATATATGACCCATGAGATTAAAAGTGAACTGATAGGATATTTCTTGTGTTGCCACATGTGATCAACTCAAAAATATGCAGAAGATATAGGCAGAATATTGTTATTGGTTTCCTACAAGAAAATGTGAGTTGGTAACAGTGAGTAGCAAACAGGAAAAGTATCACAGATAATTGCTGTGAAAATGTTAAACTTTATTTTAGATTCATCTGTGAAGTCATCTGGATTTTCATCCAGTAAAACAAGCAATGAACGTGTGAGCACTTATTCTTGTTCTAAAGTATATTTTCTTTGATTCTGCTATTTTTTATACTGTGACTATTTTTTTTCTTTTCTGTGTATTTTAATTATAGTTTTGCTTTGAAAACAAAATATAGCTTGTCTCTTTGCATAACAAAATTAAGAAAATCAGGAGTCTGCTGAATTAGTGAAAACATCTAGGATACATTGAAACCTTGTACAACTTTTTTTCTGTGATATGTATTGAGGTTGATAGGGACAGTGGCTGTATGCTGGTTTTGCCAGTACTGCTCTGAAACAAGGACTGGAACTTGCAGATTCAGAATGTGCAAGTGTGTTTCCAATCTAAGGGTTAAGAAAAGAGGAGCAATCATTCAAGTTATTATTTAATGATGGACTGAAACTTGCATTTGAGAAATTACTTCATAACTTATCCTAGGTAAAACGAAAAGAGAAATACCTTTACCTAGAAGAAAAAAAATAGTAATATTGTTCTCAACCATCTACTTAAGAAAATTGGGTATAAATTGACATAAATTGGTTATTGAAACAGAGGTACCACTACAATTGTGACTGATTCTGTTAAGTCTTCTCCCACTCTGTGCTGCAAAACAATCTCATCTTCTCTTTAGAATGGTTGGACAGAGCCCTGGAAGTGATTGTAAGTTTCTCTTGCAGAGTCTGTAAATGTTTCAGATGTGTTTGTCAGGCCATACACCAGTCACACTTTGACATTAGCCAAAAATAATGACACTTCATTGTTACTGAACTAACCTAACACAGCTATTCAAACTGGGCCACCTACCTGTGCATTCCAATCTACAAAACACTATGAGGGAAGAAAATTGGAGTGGGGTCACCATTTGGCAAATGCATATCATACATTAGTGATTGTCCCAAGGTTTTTCGCTGAACCAGCAGCACAACTAAATAGCTGTCACCAAGCTTACGTTGTGAGGGAATGTAGTAAGAAGAAATCATTACTACAAACTCTATTAAACAGTCACTGATTCTTTGGCAGATAAACTGAGTGGGATACAAAAGCATTCTCAGCTGTATATTTCAGGTTAAATCAAGGCACCAAGGTAAGGAGCATCAATTACTGAAAGCTGCTGAAGTCAGGACCCCGAGAGAAGTGTAAAAGCCTGACAACCTTTCCCCACTTGTCCAAGAGCTTGGCTGCCTGTGCTCAGGGCAGGATTGTCACTTGGGATCAGATGCTGTGAACAGAGCAGTGAGACTCTCACTGAGGGCTTGTTGTCTGTGCTTGAGAGCTACATTTACACTCAGGTGTGAGGGTGTAGAAGTGCCTGGCCCTAGTTCTGTGACATTTTGTGACAGATGATCCATATCTATTTTTACTTGGTCATAGGATCCAATCCATTTTCACTTGGCTACCTGGGCTCGACCACAGACATGGTTCATAACTATTGACTTTTCTGGCAGTTCACGGACTACCAGCCAGTCTTGGTTACCATTGCCAAACCTGCTCTGCTCTTTTTGCTCAGGTAATGTGGGGAAGCTGTTCTTGGTGGCCTTGCTGTTGCACTGTGTGCCTGGTTGGAGTTCTGTGGGTGTTTCACCTGCTCCAGGCCACCAGCTGCTCCAGTGAGAAGGCAGCAGTGTCTTCGGCCCCTGGGCTGTGAGATGGAACCACCAGCTGGCACACTTCACATTTCACTTCCTTAGGGAACTTCCAGGAATTTGGATACTTGTAATTCAAATGAAAAAAACCTAGGACACAAAGAAACCAGATTTTTACTAATTAAAACCACAGGACTTATTTATTTTGATGGGAAAGAGTGTAAATACCACTGTAAATGTTTTTGAAAAGAAGGGTTTACTTGTGCAAAGCTGCTCCAGGTCCTTAAGACCTTTAAGCTTTCCATCTGTCATTGAAAATGAAACATTAATGGATATAGTTTAACAGAGTATGTTAAAAAAAGTGTTAATGCTGAAGTCATTGACATACTTGGTTAGTGTTTTGTAATTAACTTTTTTTCCCCTTTACAACCACTAAAACACTTTGTGGACTAAGCTACTGTGCCACTCCTGTCAGAAAGGGTAGGAAATATTTTGGCATATTTTGATCTCTGTTTTCACCCCAACTTATATTATGGCATATCAAAGATTTCCATTGTTCGAAATGGTGAACTGATGTTACTCATTGAGATTTTAACTTTAATTGTTTTCACATTTTTGGTTTCCAACATGTATTTGACATAACTCAAATGTAACTAATTAGTACTGAAGTACAACTTTTCATTTATCACATTTTTGCAGATAGATTTTTAAAACATTTATTCTGATTACTTGTTTATTATGATGTGCTGTTTCGAATTAAAATGTTGACTTGTTTTAATAAGGATTCTGAAATCTGTTCATGCAGCCTGCATGTAAAAGGCCTGGTAAGAATCCTGCTAGTTCCATAACATAGTGGTATTGCTGTAAACATCACAAAATTATTATGCTTTCACCATTTTATACAAAGATGTGCAGGGCTAATACTTACTCCTCAATTTCAATATCTTTTTGGAACCACTATTCTGAGAAGTAGATAATGTTAGAAAGAAGGTGAATTATTAATGCAAAGCAGCAAAGTCATAAATAGTCTGCAAAATACACTTTAAAAATCATGCTTTTACAAACATGACACAGACTCTGCTGTAGCACTGGATGCTCTAAAAGCTGCAGATATATTTTAGAAAACACTGATGAAGCCATTACTGCTTCATCCATTTGTTCATAGTATGTATCATTATTCAAGAAATTTAAGAACCATAATGATGGAAAATCACACAAAAAGAAAAGGAACATGGACTTTGTCAGAAACAAGGGCTACATTTTTATTCAAGAGGCCCATAATGATGGAAAATCACAATGAAAGGCAGAGACAAAACAGGGATCCCATAAAGGACTGACACACTACAGTGGCACAAGTAGTAGAACTGTCATAGCAAGTGGATAAAAATAAAGAAAACAAAATTAACTAGAGAAGAGCTGGACTTGGGGATGAAGCAGAAAACGGAAACAAATCACAGTAAATGCTGAAGATTAATTTCAAAGAATCTGCTGAGAATGAGTGCAGAGACAAGTTCCATCAATATTAATGAAGCTGAAATAGAACTCCAAATGACCATGGGAAAAAGAAAATGCTTTGTGTGCCATTTTATAAATAGGTTGGAGATTAGAGCATAAGACCTTCCCAAAAATGAACAGAATACATAAAAGAGATTATGGGAAAAATGATAAACAATCACAACATAATTAATATTTCTGTAGTTCTTTTTAAAGAGTTATCAGCACACACTTTTATTGTAAAAGGATGGTTCATAGATGAGATATTCAGGAAAGTAAGAAGAGAAGAGTATTTTCTCATGTCCAGTGTTCTACAAGTATCTTAAAAGGATCTTGTATAACTTCAGATACCAGTTTGACTCCTTTTTAAGCAGTTTAAAAGACCTAGACACCTGAAATCCTTAGTAATATGTTCAACTCAAAGTTCATATAATGTGCAAGAAAATATTATTGCCCACCTTGAAGTGAAAAAAGAATTAATGTTACCTATAAGTTGACAGTCAGAGTTCTGCACAGTCAGGAAATAAACTTTTCTTCCCTACTTACTGAAGTTACTCACTCATATTAGACAGCCATGACTACAGGCTATGGAGCTTTCAGAGATTCTCATATTCTTAACAATAAAAAATTTTTGCCCCACCAACTGTATTCACTTCTCATCAGATAGCCTATGGTTAGAAACAAGAAGTCACGCTTAAAGAACCTGATTTCTGAAAAAGACCAACACAAATAAGTACTTTCTCAGGTGATGTTCTCAGGAGTCCTGTAAATTGTAACTGGCATGTCAAATGTCATAAGATCTCCCTTACCGAGCAAACAGAGTGAGTGAGTACCTTTTCCAAAAAAGATTGTTCTTCCCTATGAATGTTCATTGTGACAGGCA
Source organism: Calyptomena viridis (assembly GCA_013390005.1). NCBI lineage: Eukaryota > Metazoa > Chordata > Aves > Passeriformes > Eurylaimidae > Calyptomena > Calyptomena viridis. Next base: position 84,753 of record WEIV01012584.1, read on the forward strand.
AAATTTCTGTGTCACAAAGAGAGAGATACAATCCATCTGTTTCACTTATGTAAAAAATTAAACTATTAGAGATTTTTTCATCTGACACAAGAGTGGCTGCATGTCTGTCTTCTCACGGTAGGTCACTGATGTTATTTCAGAGCCTTCCCACAGTTGGTCAGCAGTAGTTCTTCTCCACTTGAGGGTTCTCAATGCCCTTGCTATGAATGCACTAACCTTTCTTTTATGTTATAGGAAAGATGTGATGATCTAATTAAAGCTGTTGAGAGGAATAAAAATAAGACAAAGCTTTGATTTGAAAGGGAGACTGGGGTATAAAATATTGTCATAAGTGTATAAAAAGATGTAGATTAGGTCTGGTGGAAAAATAGTTATTTGCAGTAAACCACACTCGTGTTTCTTCAGCGGGACAGGAGTATTACATAGTGGCAACCAGTAGTTAAACTCTGGCTGAAAAAATCTCTGCAAAGTTCATTTAAGTTCTGAAATCTCTGTTAGTAAAATCTGTATCCAAGCATTCATGCTGTTAAGTCAAACTTTGGTTGTACCCACAAAAATATTAGGATTGTAAGGCAACAGAATTTCTATGATCGTGTTTTATTTAACATGGTCACAGTAATCTTTACCACTTGATAAGTAACTTCTTAATGTTTGGTAGTAGGATTTCATTGTCATTCCAGAATTCCTCTGCAGACTGTGCCTGGCTCTGTTCTACTGTGTGCATCCTCTGGCCCAGCAAGGAGCAGGACAGGACAGTGATCTGTTCTTGTTACTGGCAATAATGTAATTCTCCTTTAGGAACACAGGGCATGGGATATAATGGGAAGCTGAAAGCTAAATTTAGGTTTGTATCAGCTGCATTGACACCTGAACAGTTGTTGCCAGATGATGGTGGGGTGCAAGACAACTGTGACTGAGGACTGTCAGGGTCTCTGCAGATGTTGTGGACTCTTAGTTTATGTTAGCACCACCAATAATGTGCGTGTACAAGTTGTTTACTAAGTTACAATATGGCAAATCCCACATTTACAGATGAGAGTACTGCACAGTTGAGAATAAAAAGTTAGGAACAATTTTGTAAGTAAATTATGGGGAAAACATTGGTGTTGAGTGAAGCTTTGCTGAGCTTCTAAGCTTTTCCAAATAGAGAATTGCAAAGTTACAAAGTAGCTACAAGGTCCTCTCCTGAATGCACAAGTGAGGCATAATTGCATGGTGACATTTTGTTATAAATAAGAACACTACCATGAAATTAAAAAAAATAATGTATATGTGATCCAAGTTTTAAATTAATTTTTATTGGGTTTTTATAATATAGTAGCTGAATTATGAGGAAAAAATTATTGGATTCTTACTAGAACCACAAGAACGTAGTATCAAAAGTATGCCATTAGTATTTACGTGTAAACTGAAACATTCTACAGAAAAAATCTCTGTTGTATTTGCAGAGGTCACTGTGATCCTAACGTAGAACTGAAACTGTCATCCCAGCTTTTCTAGGGATGTGGTGCTATCACAATGTTTCTGATTTGGACTGAAGTATCAACCCACCTGTTCATCCTAAACAATGGACCTTCATGAGGCAAAACGAGTTGATTGCTGTTGTAAACTCTGGAAATTTTCATATGCACTCCNTATAGTATATTAGGTAGCTCATCTCATTCTTCCATCAAAACAGAACATATCTAATCAGGCTAGAATATAACTGCTCAATCTGCATTACACCCAAAATGAAGTTTGTGGCTTTTTTTCCTGAAATGACGTTTTTGAGTTCAATTATCCAGATCTCTCAATATGTTTTTCTGCTGTGTTCAATATATGAAGTCATTGTATCTATCCTAAAAATGTTACATTTTTGTGCCCTAGAAAAGAAAGATGAAATGTCTGAAAGCTAGCACGAGTCTACTAGTCTTGCATAGACGTTTAACTGCACACAGTTAAAAATCTAGACTAAATGTTGTTTTAGCTTTCTATGATGTAATTTTGAATTTGCACCTCACACAAAATGTAGAAGTTAGAAACAGTTATTGTAAACAGTAAGTTTATTTTCCCTAAGGTTTCTTTCTTGCAGGTATGTCTCAGGCTGCTGAACATACCCAAGATTGTAGAAAACTGATTTGAGAATACGTCTTTTTGTGGGTTTATTCCTAGTCAGCATTCTTGCAGAGTGGGCTGTGTTTTTTGGTGTTTTGTTGTTGGTTTTTATTTGNTTAATTTTTATTGGGTTTTTATAATATAGTAGCTGAATTATGAGGAAAAAATTATTGGATTCTTACTAGAACCACAAGAACATAGTATCAAAAGTATGCCATTAGTATTTACGTGTAAACTGAAACATTCTACAGAAAAAATCTCTGTTGTATTTACAGAGATCACTGTAATCCTAACGTAGAACAGAAACTGTCATCCCAGCTTTTCTAGGGATGTGGTGCTATCACAATGTTTCTGATTTGGACTGAAGTATCAACCCACCTGTTCATCCTAAACAATGGACCTTCATGAGGCAAAACGAGTTGATTGCTGTTGTAAACTCTGGAAATTTTCATATGCACTCCCACCTTGAAGGTGTAGTCTGTATCCCTGTTACCACCTTTCTACACACATGGTGTGATACCCTTTAGGGCTGTAATGAATAAGCCCAGAGGACTGTGTGACAGCCCTTTCTGTGTACTGCCCTGGGCTCCACATCCAGCAATACATCCCATTTTTGTCAGAACTCTGGGTGACCCGGGAAAGGTTGCAGGTTTTCCAGAGTGTAAATAGTGTCCTAACTCTTTCCCATCAGTAACTGTTTTTCTCAGCTGCTAGAAATGTAGATGAATCGGTTTTATCTGAACTCTTTGTGTAATAAAAAACATTACAATCTGAAGTTATAAAGTAAAATAAATATAATATAGATAAAATTTAAAACACTTCAAGAATTGCTGCACAATGTCCTTCATTATTTTGTTTGGTTTCCATTTTACAGTAATTTGGCAACTATGTAGGGTATAAAATATCCCTTCATTTATATATATATTTTTATATATTATTTATATATTATAT
>WEIV01012584.1:93317-128838 GCA_013390005.1 Calyptomena viridis
CGGCGGGGAGCGGGCAGGAGGCTCCCCGGGACCGGGCGGGGCCGCCCGAGCCGGCGCGGGGCTCAGGCAGGTGCGGGTGCGAGCTGAGCGGGACAGCCTCGGTCTCCCTGCTCGGGGAGGGACTTCCATCTTTAGCAGGAACTACTTACAGCCTGACCGATGTGAAACAGGCAGTGAGAGGCAGGTGTGTACAAGTCTGGACAAGATAATAGTCGAGGATTCAAAGGAAGGCAAAGTCCTAGCAACTGCTGAATTTTATGAAACACGAGGTCCTTTGCATTTCCTCACTTCCACTCTTGTGTACATATAAAGTATGTTTTCGTGCAAACACATTGGCATATGTACACACTAATCCCTTTTATATTTTGGGATGATGTGCACAGGAAGGGAGGGGTTAATTATTCCGTCAGTGTCATGAGCAGTGAAGAGAACTTCCCTTCTTGGAACTTATTCGGAGTTTGTAAGGAAACAATTTGTATGAGTGGCCGTTTGGAAGAGATGGTACAAAGTGAATTGTTGATTTCTGTCATGCTTATCATCCATAGTTGTTATAGCTCTTCAGAGGAGCTATATTTGAAATAGATGGTGGATTGATTACCTAGAAAATATAACTGTGTAACCTTTTGGTATTAAACTTCTGAGCATGTTGGCCATACTCAGGGCAGCTCTCAGCTTTTTTTTTTTCCCTCAGTGGCTGAGAAGTTATGTGAAACAAAAGACCAAACAAACAAAAAAGTACAACAACCTGAATATTTATAGTAGAAGATTCAGGAGTTGATAAAGAACTTTCTCTTAGCAATAACTCAAGAATTGCTCTCTTTTGGTGTAATAAATGACAGCTAACAAAGTAACTTGTTACTTGGTTTAAGGGAAAATGTTCTTTTTTTTCCCTGTTAGAGCTCTTATAGGCTTTTTGTATTGATATTTAACAAGGATGAAAAAGGTTTGGTAAGGTAGATCTGTATCTTTAGGTGCACAAAAGATTACTTGTAATTGATTAACTGATTTGTTTTGGATTCTGTGCCCCTCTTGTTTGTTTGTTGACTTTTACAGCTTATATACTGAAATTGTGTTAGTATGTAAATAAATCTGAAAAAACAACACACCTGTGGAAAGAGCGAGTGAATCGTGGGAAAACTAGTTAAAAAAAGAAGTTTCAAGCATCCTTATGGATGTCTCACTTTGTACTCGAGGAAAATGAGACATAGCTGGTAGGGTTGTGCATTGCTTTTGAGTTACTTTTTTTTTGCTAACTGATGTGTGCAATATATTTACTTAGGGGAATTTTGAAGGGTGGGGAAGAGAGATAAACGTCATTGGGTTTCAGTGGGACACTCCAGATACAAGAGTGCCTTCTGCTAGAGTCAGGGGAATAGTCACTGTTGTTAAAGGAAAGCTCAGTATTGCTTTTGGGTTGGAATGTGGTTTTATCCAGTTCTTTTAAATGCTTCTAAATTGAACGTATGTATTTCATTTATAGGAAATCAACATTTTTCAATGTCTTAACAAAGAGTCAAGCAGCAGCAGAAAATTTTCCTTTCTGTACTATTGATCCAAATGAGAGTCGAGTACCTGTGCCAGATGACAGATTTGACTTCCTATGCCAGTATCACAAACCTCCAAGGTAACACAAATTCTTAGTGTTTTTGTTGAGTTAAAGAGCTTAAGTAGTATTACCAAACCAGAAGTTTTCATGGAAGTTTAATGCAACTGTAGTGTCTTTAAATTTTCCCTGACATCTGTTTTAGAATGTGAAATCGTGTGTACCTGGATGATACTTTTCTCATGCCCACAGTATGACTTCTGTTGTATGGGAATGATGTAGAATATTGTGTGAGAATGTAGGACCTGCTAGTCATTGCTTAGCACCATTTGGTGCTTGGTGTTCCTGTCTTTGAAGCTGGTTGCTCCCAGTTGGCTTGAACTCTGAAGAGTTTTGGAAAATGAACACTAGTGGACATACCCAATGTGTTATGAGGTTGCTCATTGCTAAGACTTCCACCCTGTATTTTATATCATTCAGAATACTGTGCATGCTGTAGGTAGTCAATACCTTTCAACATCCCTACACCCCCAGTCATTTGGCAGTAAGCTTTATGGGAGGCTTTTTTTTGCCTGTGACTTTGCTCTCCTTTTAATAGGCTCTGTGACTCATTACTTGATATGATCAGAAATATTCCTAGACTACATCTCTTCTGATTGTTATGTTATTTTAAGAGTGTATTAAGTTTGTCACATTAATGGTTTCTGCTCCTGACTGTTTCTGTAATCAGCTCTTTGTTCAGTATGGGACCTGGGTTTTTTTTTTAACAGCAGAATTTAAGGTGCTTTCGGAAAATGGATACTTAAATAAGGACTTCTGACTCATTAATTTCAGTTTGCAGTTACTTACTTGCAGAGGTATCTTGAATAAAATGAGTGTACGTAAACCATAGGGCAAACTAGCATGTGTGTCTGCTTTTGTTCAACACTTGGGCCTCAGTTTTAGAGCCAGATCACACCCACAATTAAAAAATATTGATTAGTCACTAATCAGAATCCATTTCCTGACTTAATCTTCAGGTCCAAACAATCTGCTTCCATCTGTAATTATTGTGCACTTTTTAAATACTGCATTAATACAAAGCTGTCTGTTTTGATGGATTCTTATAATGTTACCTCGTTTTTCCTGCTGAAGTCAGTGTTAAGCATACTTGTTACTGCGTGGATCCTGAAAATAAAACTGCTGAATTAGAGACAAAACTTTCCAACTCTTGATTGGACAGAGGTAATGGTGTGGTCCTTAAGTTTTGTTGACAAATTCCTTCTAAATTACAGTATCGGTGCTGCTTTGACAACTTCAATAATCTCTTTTTTTCACTTAACTGTGAATGGCTACTTCTGAATTTGAAGGGACAGAGACATTACCTCTCCCCTCACCTGCTTTTGGCCATCTGTCCTTAGAAGGAGTGCTAGGATTGTAAACGCCTGTGTGTGTTCTCAGACTTTCAAATTCCCTCCCTTGCTTTTTTTCCCGCCTTGTCATCACTTCTAAATATTGATGAAAATAGTATGTTTGCTGAATCTATATTCATTTGATAATGAGCTGGATAATCAGGTTTCATTTGAATGCTGTTTTGACTTTTTAAAGACAATATTTGTTACATCCAGTCAGTGGATGTGGGCATCAGTGGATAGTTACAGCTCCTGAGTTCACTTATTCTACTTATATGATTTTAATATGTCACTGTAACAGTAATAAAGCAGTGATAATTAGTGGTAATTCAGTAGCACAGTAGCCTGAGTTAACTTACTGGGCTGTTTGTGCTTCTCTGCTGGAGACTAACTCAGGAAAAGAAGGCTGTAGTCACAAAGATATGCTACTGAATTGTAATTTAAATGTCTTAATTTCTCTGTATAGTCTTGATTTTGTTCTTCATCTTTATGTAGTATCTTCTATGTTAATTTTGTACTTGTTTGGATTAGTAGATGTAATCCATCTGTGCACGCAGAATGTTTTATAAACAGTGAATTCTCTTTAAATTAGACTCTTGTCTAGCGTCAAGATTTTGTCTTTCAAAATCTAAAGCATTCAGGTTTTTATTTCTCCTGTGTTACTTAGTCTTCACAAAACTGCAGCTATTGTTGGGAGGTGGCAAAAAACAAAGGAGTAACTTTGTCTTAACTCAGATAATGTCTGACAGGCCCAAGTGTTCCTGCGTTGATGCCTGCTGTGAGCCAAGGGCGGGGAGAGTGGGACAGGGCTGGGCTGGCAGCTGCTGTGTGTCACACTGAACTGAGATTGCTGCTTCTACAGCAAGACTGACTACTGCCGAGGATATTGCTGGTGTGAGTTTGTGGCTGTTGTGCTGCTGGAGGAAGAGTTAGGCTCTCCAGTTACTGTTTGCTGCTTGGAGAACCTTTCCTCTGTCTGAAAGAAGAGAGCTTCAGTTCGTTTGGGACTGATGTGCTACTTGCTAGCCCATCCTGAAAGCTGACTGGTATTACTTAATTGGGAATGAAAATGTTTGGAAATGAAGGCACATAGACAACAATTTAGAAGCTATTATGTACATGTAAATCTGTTGTTAATAGATGAAGGTATACTGCCAGAACTTGTAACCTGTCCTTTTTTCTTTCCGCAGCAGTGGGATTTATGTGACTGTTGACAATAAATAAGTTCAGGGATATAGACTGTATGCAGAAGGTGGGCTCCAAGAACTTCCAGTAAAAAATGCTGTGTCATCGCTAAATGATAGAGATGAGGAAATTTCTTTGACCTTTAATGCTATGTGAATGAAATTGTGGATATTAAAAAAAAATTATTAAAAATTATTAAAATTATTTAAAAAAAAAGAAAACTTAATATGTTAAAACCAATTCTGAATGCTTGTTATTTTAAGGTCTTTGTTACTAACTTAATGTATGTATTTAGAGTACTTGTTCGTGTTCTATTTAATGCAATATTCATTGACAACTTGTATTTGTTATATTGTGCTCCATGTAGCTCTTTCAGAAAGGAGACTGTTGGCTTTTTATTTTGTTGTCCTTCTACCCCTGTTCCCCCAACACAAGTACTTTCAGGTGAGGTTTGACAGACTAATGGTTGGATTAGTTCCACTTTAGTAATTGGAAAGACGATATTTTCTTTAGGCTTGATTCACTTCATCAGGAACTAAAGCAGGAAGGTTTATTTCTCCACCACAACTAATTTATGAATCCTAAGTAGGTAGCAGAGAATGAGGTTTGTTAATTCTAAAATGGAAAAGAGTTGTTTTTCATCTCAACAGGTAGTTCCTGCCATGAAAATTGTGGCATGAAAGTCAGAAACCCTTGATCTGTTATCTGCAGTCAATATTTTATGTGACATTGTGTGTTTAGAAGTGATGGGTTTCTCACACAAGAAAAGAACTGTGTGTGTAGCACGTCTAATGAAATTTTAGTAACCTAATAAAAGCTTTAATAAAGCTATTTTCTCATATTTTTTGTTCTAAATTACATTAAGATGCTGCTTAATCACCTTAAACTTAACGTACTTACACTAAAAAATGTTTCTAAAATTAAGTAATTTGAAAAAGTGATTTGTATCATAATTCACAAATAGTTTGAAAGCCTCTGACTATGTGTATATGTATCCCTGGGCTCAGCCCATAGGGTCCTGCCTACTGCCACTACTCAGCTGTAGTGTGCTGTGCCTGACCAGGAGATGTGTCTCAGGGGTGACATTTGATTCCAGCCTCAAAATGATTTTGACTGAGGGGGTGGAGGAAACTGCAATTTCCTCTTTTTTATTTATTTGCGCCCCAAATAATCTCCTCACTGCAATTCTTTCTTCACTAAAACAGGTACTCAGGAAGAAGCACTGTAAGCCTAAGCTGACTAACCTACAGCCTGACTGTGAATAGTTGCAACTGAAGGACTGTATTGGCTGATAGTAATCAACTTGTGTGTAACCTAATGCATCAGTGTCTGTAAGGGAGTGCCATTTTTTACAGAAAATGACTGAAAATTGGCAAGTGTATCCTGTTGTTAATGTTCTTCCTTTGGTGTTACTGAATTTGCTTGCTCTTCGGTTGGTTCTGAGCCTGTGTAAATCAGCTGGGCTGTGATGCATATTCTGGCATTGCAAATTTGCCAGCAATGAATGAAGGGCCTTTCGGTGACTCAAGCCATCTTTTCTGCCTGATGGGAGAAGGTGAAATTTCATTAGTTGTATTTTGTTGGTGTAATAACTTACTGAATAGTTTGAGAATGCAGGTGTTTTATATATGGAGGACTTGGAGTATGTGTTGTAATTCATGTTTAATCTCTTACCTTTTTATAATTCATATAAGCACAATTTAATTAGCAGATTTTTCACTTCTGGTTCATGTGCCATTAGGTTCAAGACTTGTTTGTCAGTAACATGGATAAAATGCTATTAATGAAATTATTCTTGCATAGAAATGACCAGAGTTCATCTGCAGTACCTAGTTCTTGAGAAGCAGATTCCTTTAATTGCCTGGTGAGGGATTTTGCTTACATTGGTCAAAACTGCTTGCAAGATTGATTACAGAAGCTGTAATAGGGAATACAGTCTTCTGGAAGAGAGAGGGATTAGGAACTGTTCTTTTCTGTTTGGAAACGAGCCAAAAATAACAGTGAGAATAGACTGAGAGTTGAATGGCTCCCAAAGAGGTTATCACAATATACATGTACTCCTCCTATGTTGCTAGTTTTAATTTAGGTAATTTGTGAACTCCTAATGGATGACTCCTACTTAAGTTGTTTGAATTTTCAGGAAAGAAGAATAATTTCTAACAGATTTAACATAGATGCTTTTAAAGGCAGAAGAGCCTGTGCTGGAACCAGGAGAGGAGCTGCACATTTGGGCTTACCAAAGAGGAAGGGGAGCTGGGCATTTTGCTTTAATACTGACAATTCTGGCCTTTTTGGTATGTGGGACCTATAGGGTCAGGTAGAGCTTGAGTTGAGAGAAATTTCTTGAACTAATAAAGAAATGGGTAAAAAAAGTGTGTTATGAATATTATCATTTAGGCTTACTGGAAAACTGCTGCATTTTGAATTTACTTGAATCTGTCGTGTGGCTTTCCAGGGTCTCATGGTGGATGTGAGATTTAAACTGTGATAAATGCTGCAGAGAAACTAATGGGATTTTGTTTTCATGGGAGAGATTGTGGAAACCTGAAAGTGTAGAAATCCAGGGAGAGAAACAGCATTTTGGTTATCCTGTTTCAGTTGAAGTCAGAGCTTCAGGTGTGTGCTGCCTGCAAGTTTTTTCAACAAAGCAATTACTTGTGGAAACCTAAGAAATAAGTGTATGCCTCTTCTCCGTGAATTTTTGGGAAAAAAAAAATAGAACAAATTACAGATACCATATGTGTGTGAATTTTCAAAGCAAAATGGTAACTGGTTGCATAGTACCATTCAGAACTGCTATAGTGAACAAACAGGAAAAGTAAAGAAACTCCTCTTGCCTGTTTAAATAATTGGTTTGGACTGAAGTTTGAAATTAAATTTGAAACAAAGTTGCTGAAAAGTAGGCCTAATCCCCTGTAAAATGTGTAACCCTATGGATGCATAAGCCTCCTTTGCCTGGCCCAGTGAGTCTTGTGCTATTTACTGCACAGTTGCTCGTACAGTGAAGGTAGTGTACTAACACAAACTCACGTTGCTGTCTTTCTAAGTGAGGTAAAAAATCCTTGCTCAAGGATTATACCTGTGGCTAAAATATAGAGGTACTCCTGGAGTTGGTATTCTATTTCATATCATAAATTCCTGTGACATGCTTTATGGTAGTTTGGTATTGCACTGATTTGTACAAATGATCAGTCTATGCCACCTGTTCCTGATGATCATTTGAGGTTCAGTGACATTATGCTAATGCTGACTAACGAATCTTAAGAAATGGAGATTAATTTGTTTAGAGGAGGAGATAAAAAATGGAACAATCCAGTTAAGTCTTCAATAAACCATATTCAAGATATATGGTACTTTCCCACCACTTTGTGTGGTGTTTTCTGTTTATTTAGTTTCATAATGTTTACTCTTTGTCCTTCAGAGTACGGTGTGACTGGCTGGTGCCTTTGTCTGCTTTCCTCTGTATTCATCTTTCTATGAGGAACAGAGATTTAGATCTAGGAAAGGGACTGCCAGTGGGGCTAGTTTTAATTTGCCTGGAATGTTAGCTTTGTGGTACCCAAAATTGAAGGTGAGAAAACTGTCGTGGAAAGGTGAGAAAACTGTCCGGATACTTCAAAGGTCTCTTGGTTGTATTAGTCAACTGTGAAATAAATGTGCTGGGGTTTTCTTTCCATTGTCTAACAAATGAGGTTAAATCTGGTGATGGAGTGGCTATCTGCATATGAAGGTATCTTTGTAGTGAAAGTGTGAATTGTTCTGATGGCTGGTCAGGAAGTTATTCCTGCCAGAAAGGTGAGAGGGAAGCATACAGCATTCCTCAACACCACCTTTGTTTTTCCTAGAACGGGAGTTTAAAATGACAATGGAGAAGTGCTGTAAAGAGTGGCATTTTTCTGTCCTGCTTTTGAATTAGTTATGCATCAAAAAGCAAGGAGTTATCACAATTCTGACTGGGAAGTTGCTGCTGTTTCTTCTGAAGTGTGTTTGCTCTGCGTTTGTGTCATGTAAAAGGAGTTACTGAGTCAGTGCATTAGTAGTTACTGTCTTAAGAATGTGAGTTACTCTTGGTAGTGCCTTAAATAAGGATTTGTTGTTTATGAGTTTGTGTACCGCTGGTTTAAAAAAAAAAAAAAGATAGTTTGCTGAGAAAACAATAGTTGGAGAAAAATGAGAAATTTGCAAAAATTGGTTTACTGCATTCCACTGCATTGACATGCAGCACATGACATCTGTCTTCCCAAGGATGGGCCCTTCTTTCCATGGGCCCAGTGAAGTTTAAAGCTGAAAGTAAACATATTGTGTACCTGAATTTAAGTAGCTTGTATTACGTTGAAAATATTTTCTTGCATATTTTTTCAAAATCACCCTTCAGAGTATTGTATTAATGCTTCTTTCAAAGTACATCACAAAGGTGAAATGAAACATGTAAATTCCTAGTTTATTACACCTGATAGATTTAGTGATACTTTGAACTTCACCTTGGTTAAAAAAAGAGATTTTGTCCAGATCTTGTATTGTGAAATTATTTTACGTGAACGAAACAATTTTTCTTGGGAAGTGTTAGAGCAAGATTGGAAACAAAGCTTTTAGGTCACTACTCTTCCAGAAATAATTGATGTTCCATATTAAGACAGACTCTGGTAGATCATCTCTTCCCAAGTTAGGGAGTTAATTTGAAGTGAGGAAGTGTATCTGCTGATATGAAACCATGTCTTGTGTTACTTCTAGTCAAATGGAAGTGGGATAGCACCAAGGGAAAAAAAGTTGGGTATGTGTTTTGTTCTGCCTAAGCCAGTTGCTCTGAGCAGAGGCCACGATCCATAGATTTTTCTAACTACATTTTTTTCTGTCTGGGCCATAGCTGCCATACCAGGCACTGGGATAAGAAGAAAACAGTTTTGTGATGCTAGTGGAGTTTCCTGCTGTTGCAGATCAAATATTTCAGTATTTGAAAAAGCAAATATATTCATCAGCAAGTTGTCACGCTAATAAAGATAAAGCTCAGTTTGGGCTCTGCGGACAATAAAGACTTGAAAAGTGTAATGCTGCTCAGAGAAGGTTTCTGTATAGGGCTGGTTAGGAGGTTACTGGCTAGGTCATCTCTGGCCCTCATTCCCACCTTAGTGGTTGCTGCTGTCTGTTGGCAGCACTGCAAAGGTAGGTTTTTGGAAAAGAGATCTTAAGGTGGACCACAGGATTTGTAGCTTTAGTTTTGACTCTCGTGTTGAAGAACAATCCCCACTTTACAGATTGGCACTGTACACTCTTGCAGACTTCAGAGCACAAGTCACACCCTTCTCACTGGTTACATTTTCCATTATACTTACTGTCAGTAAAATAGTGATCTGTATTAATCTCAGCATAGAGCTAATGAAATATGATGGTGATTAAGTGTGTGATGGAAATGAACTAGTGTTCCAGCTATTTATTTTCAAGTATTCAGGCTGGAGATCTTGTTGACTGTGGCGTGCAATTTCTGGTCTCTTGCAAGAGAGGGATTTGCAGCATTTCAGTGTGGTTCTGTCTCTGCCACACATCATTTGCATAGACCATACGAAGGTGCTTTTAGCCAACACCACAAAGTTTTAGTGTTTTTTGTTATTATTTTTTTCCTGACTCAGCTGAATGTTAAGAAGTAATTTTGTTTAGCATATGGAAAGATTAATGGTTTTTAAGGTCTTTTCTCATTTTAAAACCATTTGAGAATTTGCAGAGGATAAATGGTTTGCAGTTTATAAATTTCTATATTCATTCCCCATAACTTCAAAAGCTTTCTCCATTTTTTTGTCAGTTAATTTGAACTTCATGACTACTCTGTTGCTGTATAAAATGTCTTGTGGACAGTCTGCTTAAACTTTTGCCGTTCACTATGGTGGAAAACATTGCAGCTGTTTACGTTGTAATACCAGCTTCATCTAAACTTGTTTTCTGCTTTCTTTCAAATTGTTTACATAACCCAGATCACTGCTAGTTTCATTCACCACTATATTAAAAAAATGCCCTGTCTTCTGAGGAAGTTGCATAACTGAATGCTAATCTTAGAGGTGTGTGGTAGCAGAGTGCAATGGCCGTTTGTGTGTCTCATCTCTTTGGTGCTGTAAAAACTGTGCATTACACATGACAGACTTTATGCCTCGTGTTCCAGGCCTGGTTGATTATTGCATAGTTGTCTTTATGGTTCCACACTTCAAAACTAGTTTACTTAATTTTACATAAGTACTTACAGAGAACGTAGAGAATGGATGTTTTCATGGGAGGGGGGAATTTTGTCTTACACGTTTTGTACTGTGATGTTTAACTTGTTCTAGAAAAAAGAAATGTTGGATTTTCATGTTCTGAATTTATGTCTTTGCCAAAAGTTTTGGCTAATGTGCTTCAGTCATGAAACTTTAAACTTTTATATTTCAGCAAAATTCCAGCATTTCTGAATGTGGTGGATATTGCTGGCCTTGTGAAAGGAGCCCACACTGGACAAGGCTTAGGAAATTCCTTCCTGTCTCACATTAACGCCTGTGATGGGATCTTTCATCTGATGCGTATGTAAACTTATTTATCTGTTTTTTCTAGCTTAAGGGCAGCATTGTTGTACTCTAATTAGTAACTGTGGAGCAAACATCCATTACAATTTTAACCTTTACCATTCAATTCAAAGTCACCAGGTTTTGGGTTTTTCCATCCAAGACAATTCTCATCCTCTGCTATATGACAGGTATGCCTTTCTTCATTAGCCTTGTACCGAAGACTTAAAAAGGAAGTCTTTTTTTGGAAATCTGCAATAATGGTTTGCTCTTTTCTTTTGCCAGCAGTAAAGGCAGTTTATTTGTTTAGTTTCATAAAGGAAGGGGAATCAAATGTGGTCATAAAAGGGTGAAATGAAAGTAGAAAATGAAAATATGGAAATAGTTGCAGATTCTGGGATTCTGTTCATCACAGGGCAAGCCTCACTTCTTTCCTTTTCCTGATGTCTGTGTGACTTATATTGACTTGAACACTTCCTTACACCCCCTTCTCCATATGAATGGTGAACGTTTCTCAGTTAGACCAAGGGTTTTGATTCCCGTTCACAAGGGTTTTGATCACCTGTTACCACAATGCAGAACTGGCCTTTAAAGTCGTATTAACCGTGCTTAACAACCTTGGCACTTAAAATCTTGTTGGACATGTATTTTGGTTTGCAGAATGTACTTTGAGTGTTGAAAAAGGTTTCTGCAGAAAATGTTTCTGCAGACAAAAAAAGAAAGGACGCCTTTGTTACTGTCTTTGGTTGATCATTGTACACTAAATGATGGAACAATAGAACAAAATAAACAAAACAAAAAAAAAAAGAAATACTTATTTGGCAATTGGAGCAAAAAATTCTGTGGGCAGAATGTTTCTAAAACAAAATCAATACTAATATAGTATGCATCAGTATATTTTAAATATTTGTAACTACCCAAAACCCATTCCTACAGTAACACTAGAAAAAGGGGAGGTGGCGATGAGTTTCCCCAAATTCATTGCTATCCTGGGACTGATATTGTTCTGCCAGGCATGATAAAATTTCTATATTTGCTCCGTTTTGGTGCTTTTATTGTAAATGCTTGTTAAGGAACAAATTGATACAATATGCAGCAGAGAAGATGCTTTTTAATCTATATATTGAATAATCCTAAGCATTTGGTTCAGGCAGCTTTTATAAGGTATAACACGATTTGTATTTTTCATTGGGGATTGCAAGAGGAATGAGACTTGTTGTGCGTGTTGATTGCCTAATAAACAAATTTCAAAATGCTACTTGGGGATAATAATAAAGCTAATGCAAAATTTTGTGCTTGAGAGATATAAAAATACTTTTTGTTTCCCTTTGTAAAATGCATAGTAGTTCTGCTTTCCTCAGAATACAAAGAAAATGAAGATACGATGTTAAAAAGTAGTAATAGCCCTCTGATAAATAAAATTTTTAAAAGCATCTGTTAGTTATACAACGCAAACTCTAGTTAAAACCTGTAACTCACTGAAGTCTTCAACATGCCTTGCTAAACTTATATTATAAAAATGTATGAACTTTTTTATATGCTGTAATGTTCTTACACCCTTGTCATGTCTAGAGGTTGCATGGTTTCTATCAAATGATAAAAACTACCTAAACTGCTTTTGTAAATCCTTAAACTTTCCATATCCTAAGAGGATGAAGCTCCTTGTTGCCTTTTACCAGGGGTTGGTCCGAGTTCTTAATGGACTGTGTGTCTTTGGGAAGCAGTGCCCTGAAGGCAGTTGTCAGTGTTCAGCCTGGTGGATGGGCACTGGATACTGAATCTAGTATGATGATCTAGCCACGTAGAAACTGATGTAAAACACAGACAGGCTGCTCCTGTCAAGAGGAATAGGCAGTGGGTTGGAAGGTGGGGTTTATATGGCAGCAAGCTGGAAAGAAGGTGTTGCTGAAGGTGAAGAGAAGATGAGAATTATAAAAGGTTCATAAGAAGAGCTGTACTAGGAAGTGATCTGGGGACTGTGCATTTTCAAAGCATGCAAAATGTAGTGTTTGTTTTCATGAAGGTTTTGATTAGATATGGAACAAATGTTCACCTTTGAGCTCTGCAGCTGTTGCTCCCTGTCTTTATGCTGTTGTGGTGTGCACTGCTGCTGCCCGTGGTGATGGCTAGCGTGGGAAACAGAGGCCTTCAGAGAACTGATCTTTTTCTTGTTTATGAATGTCAGGCAGGAAGTCAGAAGCAGGTCATTGTGGGATTTGTGCTGTAGACTTCAAGGTTTGCATGCCTGAGTATATTGAAGAAAGGCGTTTTTGACTTAGCTTTGTTCATTTGGTGTTTTTGTGGAAAGCATTTTGAGAACTTACTCAAGTTGTATTAAGGCAACTATAGGCAAGGAACTGGCTTGCTAGGAATGGAGAGATTTTGTTGAGAATGATGAGCCAAACTTTGAGCATCTCACCAAAGTTATTTTATAGTCCTAGGTTTTCATCCTGTTTTCTTTATTAATTGAGGATGTGTTGTACTGTATTTTCTTTAGGACAGAATGTTTATTTGTGGGTTTTTTAGTGTCAGAATACAGTGTTGTTACCTCTTTGCGTTATAAGATGTTTTTTGAAGAAGGTTGTTGCCTATCAGTTTATCCACCACAGGATACACAGCTGAGCTACAGCCGTAGTACTTTCAAAGAAATTATAATTACATTTTTGTTGGAACTGGGGAAGTTTTGTGTGGTGTCTACCTAGACTGTTTCTTGTGTGGTGTAAAGTTGAGGAGAAATGAAATCTGTTTCCATCTGGCTAATTCTCTACTTTCTTAGTTTGAAAAAGAGAGTACTGCCACCTTGAAATGGCTGTGGATTTTCAGCCTTCAGATGTCCATATCCTCAGTAGACTGTTACTTTCTGTGAGAGACATGGTGTTCATTAAATCAATACAAACATTGCCTTTGTCTAATGTATATTTTAATGTATGCAAAAGCCAAGGCAACATCTGTGAGAACAGGACATGGTAGGTTAACAGGACAAGTAAAAGGAGAGGTAAGTTTGATGAACACCACTACATTTTTGTACGTGATTAGTAACAGTACGAAGCAGATTCTTTCATCTCAGCAAACAAGGTGGTTAAGTTTTCTTACACAGGATAGAGCATTCCACTCTTGGGTTTTGATACTTCCTGTAGATTCTATTAAAAGTACACAAATTGAAAATTATTTACTGATATTTAAACTAAACCATTTGATCTCCATACCCTTAAAAATTTCAGATACTATCACAGCTTCTTAGGGGTATAGTTTACTTTTGTCCAAATTCAATTTTCAAAATCTTGGACAGGTATACTTGCTTACTTACTGGTTGAGTAAATATGGAATTTAATTTTGAAATGGTTGTCTGTCCTGGATAGCAGTGTCTACAGCATTAATACCATAGTAACCTGACATGTGTTTTAGAGTATTTACAGCTTTGTTCATCTTCCAAGTTTCATTTTTTAATTTGAAACATTTCTGACAGTTCTATTTTTCATGTTTCAGGTGTATTCCAGTTTTTACTGAGGCAGTAAGTTTTTGTGGTGACAGAAGGCAAGCTGTTTGAAGGTTGTGATAGCATTTCTTCCCAAGTTTCATGGCTTTAACCAGCTTTCAACTTTTATGGCAGATCAGTCACAAGTACTTGCAGAAAATTACTTTCTTTGTATGGTGAACTATAAATGGCAACCTTGTTACAAGTGTAAATTTACAAATTACTCTTAAAAAATGCTTGGGTGAAGAAAATGGTAGATGTCAGTATTTAGTCCCTGCTAGCTCTGTCAAGTTTTTGAATGTTCTGGGTGTTAAACAGTCAGAGCTTTTCATGTTTTTGAGTTTTTCTTCCCACTGATATCGTGCAGTCCTAGTTTTCTAGAAAATATGTTCCACGTTTTTCTCTTATTTTTAGTTTCTTTAATGAAATCCAGCCTTTCTCTTCAAAGCTACAGGAATGGGAAGACATTTGTCTGTGAAAGTACTTTGCTATCAAATGCTCCTTTTCAATTAATAAAAAAAACCCTTAGGGTTGGATGCCCAATGTTAGAAGTAGGGCAGGCAACACTGAGTTTTGTGGAAGAACTTGAGAGCTCACCTGTGTGCCATCTCCTTGTGTCCCAGTCCTGCAGGGGAACGTGTGAGCCTCCCGTGGTGATGTGGTGCTGGGGGAGTGCAGGGAAGTAAGGGTGGGAAGCTCCTGCTCTGCCTGGAAGTGCTCTGACTTCACAGCAGAGGAGCTGCAGCTGCCTTTCAACAGCAGGATGGGGAGTTTGGTAACTGATAATCCGTGAAATCTTGTTCTTTGTGATAAGAGTGAAAGAACCATGAAGCTAGGTAAACATCTCCTGCAGTCTTATGCAAGTCACTGGTGTGACTGATGTGAATTGGTTCCTAGAAAGCTTTAATTGCTTTTACTCCAGCTTTGTCTCTTAAAACTGGAAATGTTTAGTACACCCGCTGGTTCTGCCTCCTTCAGGGTTTTAGGTAACTTCTAAACCTGTTTGTCATTATTTGAAGCCTTGATAGATATGAATCACATCAGCTGAGTGTAGTTAATTCTGGTTTGAAATAAGCACTAATCAAAACTGAGTTTGACAATATTTGTACTGATTTTTGCTCAGCATTTAAAGTCAAGTTGACTTGACTTTATTTTTTCTATCGTCATGAGGGCTAATGGTAACTCACAGTAATACTGCCAGTGTTTTGATTTGCCTGTAAAAATCAGATGATTACAAAGTTATTTAACTGAATAAAATACATCCTTTTTTTTACTTATTTTTTTACGTGTGTATTTTATATGTAAAGGTGCTAATCGTTCTGTAGCTTTTACATAGTTGAGGTGTGATGCATTTTTCCCCATGTTCTCCAAGAAAAAATCATTACTACTCCTAGAATCTGACTGCTACAGAGAGGAGGCATTTGAGGATATCAGTTAGCCACACTCCACTGCACTAGCATTTCAGTGAACAAAGTGTGAGTTACATCTCATCCCTTCAGCACGTGTGTTCCGTGCATTGGGAATCAGAGAGGCTCTGTTTCTGCAGCTGTAGCTTGGCTGTGCTGCTTCTTATATCTGAAGCTGTTTTTTTTCATTTTTATAGTGTGTCAAAATTCACCTTGAAATGATGTAAACATAGCTGTCTTACAAAAATTTTGTTACCTTTGACATATTTTGGTTCTTGCTTTATAATACTAAATGTAATTGCCACCTGTTAAGTGTTTCTCAGTTACAAATACAAACCTTTCACTGCTAAGCTAACAAAGGTTAAAAATAGTTTGCACGTATTAAACTTGTTAGTGTTATACAATCAAAATATATTGCTGTATAGTATCGAGTGGATAGTTCTTACTGAGGTTTTCTCTTCCTTCTTTGTTGTTGGAGTAACTAAATTAAACTCTAATAAAATACTTGGAGTGGCTCACAGTTCAGCTAAACTTTTAGTTGGCTTTCAGTGACTTCTCCGTATGAAACCCAGAAACTGCAAAAGCTTTCAAATTAAAGTGACAGTTGTGGCTGTGTATTAACCTGATGGTCGGGGTTTTTTCATTTGTTTGGGTTTTTTTGATAAAATATTCTGCCATTTTTTGGTTCTGAGAAAAGGCTTTGTATAGGAGATTTTTGTGATCACAAAGTTGCGAAAATAGCATTTCTGTACTCTTTTTAGCAATTATCACCAAAAGCATATTAGCAAGACTATTTTTGCATTGTATGTTGCAATTTCAGAATATCAGGTCACAAAAAAATACCAGACTAGGGATAATTTGTCTTAGGTCATGTGTTATCTGTCTCTGACTTTTACCTCTGAGCATTCAGACATTAAGCCCACTGCCTTGAAAGGGAACGGAGGCTAATGTGTTTATGGAGATGCGTACGAATTTGCTTATCATTAGTTTTTCCTCATAAAACCAAAATGCTTTTGTTGCAGGAAGAGAACTTTTCAGAGGCTTTTTTTTTTTCATTTAGTTTGAGGCAAAAAAACCCCAAAACCAAACCCACAAAATGCCCAATAAAAAAGGGATTTGAAGAGACATGAGTCACAGAAGACTGATTTTTCCAGAACTAGTCTCGACACAAAATTTGTTGCACGGAAACATGCAGTTGTTGTTAGTGTCATGTACTAGCCTTAAATCCCACAGGACTAGGTCTCCAAGATGGCTATTCTTGCTGGATCCAAGAATGGAAGCACAACAGATTTTTTGCTCAGAAATAGTGTTGGTAGAGAGAAGTGTTCATACAAACATCTGCTCAAAGAAGCCTTGTGAGAAATAATGACATAGGACTGGAGTAAGTGTCTGTGAGCACCCAGCAGCAGAGACAGTGGATGTGAATGAAAGTGGAAGTGGATTGAGAGTGAGAATAGATGTTGTAATGGCTGTTGTCTTATGTGCCTACTCTTTAATACAATAATCTGGGAGGAGACCTAGGATGAAGGCTGATGCTCAAAAGCAGTTGTCTGTTGATGTAGTAGTCTACTTTGGATAAGCATATGAAGAGCAGAAAAGAACCTTGTGTGTGCTTTGCATAGTAGTACATTATTATCCAAAATGCTGATAGTGGAATTAAAGGACCAGGATGGGATTCTTCCAACATGAACTAGTACTACCTTGATGCCTAAACCTGCAAGAGAGAGGGAGAGATTTTGTACACCAGCATCCTGTTTGATAGATCAGTGCCAGTGCAGGATCAACTGGATTAATTTGGCCAACTTCAAACTATAAATCAGATTTTTCACTTAGGCAAGAAGATCATTACAGGAAGAGCAATAACCTCCTAAGGTGAACAATTGCAGAAGAATTTTGCAACACCTGTCATCCTTGAACGTAATATTAGTATGTTTAAGATCTAGGAAATCACATTGTAAAATTATTTAAATCACCAGTGTAAAATCACCCTCATCTCCTATTTTATTGCTGGTGTTTCTTTCCTTTTGGTGTGCATGTATGAACAAAATATGTGGGTTTGTACCTCAAAGCTGTTTGCAGTATTATGTTTGTGGCTTTGCTTCCCGCAGAGGAGTGAATTTGTTTTCCTGGGTACGTGGGTGCAGATTGTGGAAAAAGTGCTGGGAAATTGTCATCACTCCAGTGAGTTAGCCTTTGTCTTTATTGAACAGTAAATTACATCGCTAGGCTGAGTGAAAGTGATACCTGAGCTTTAATCCATATTCCTCTAAGGCCAGGTAACTACAGTTTAAAGCAAAATTAAACTCAGGTAAGGGCTTAGAAAGGCTTTATTTTCAAATTTCTCACAAGTAATTGTTATTCTGAGAGCCGAATAAGCCTCCCCCAATATAGGGATACTAGCAAAAATTTAAATGTTGCGGAGTAGTATAATTTTAATCCCTGATAATTAAATAAATGTCTCTCAAGGATATACTTTATTTCTTCACAAAGGATGAGAGCTGTGAATATTCAAACGTTTTGTTATTAATCAAACACTCCAAAGTTTGTTTTATGTTGAGGTTTCCTGTCACAAGTTGAATTTTGATTGTATAGTACTTAGAAGGTTTCTTTTCAGTTCTCAAATATTGTAAGGTCTGTAATTTTAGTTAATTACTTATTGAGAATGCAAGAACAATAATTTTCTTCTCTAGCCATTACTGCTGTTTGATAATACTAGAATTGTTAGTCTCACACTAATTGAAGTTACAGTGGCTTTTGGAGCCCACTTTGTCATTCATCTTCAGCATAATACTCAGTGCTTCTCTATGTCCAGTTTCTTTTTTCATATCAGAACAGATGAAAACATAAAAATTTCTTATCTAAAGGCCACCACCCTTGCTGGAGTAGCAGCATCTAATGCCATTCTATTTATAGATGGAACTTGTTAAGTTTCCTCAGCAGGGACTTAAAGCTATGACCTCGTAGGCCAGAAACAGGAGAGCTGCCAACTGAGCTACAAGGGCAGTCTCTCAATTCTAAAGAATACATAGAAAATTTCTAATATACTGTACTGTGAGTCATAAAGTAACTTGACCAGTAAACCACCCCCTCCCCTGAGAATAAAGACCAGGCAAGCTATCTCTACTGAGTCATTGCTATTATTTGACCTACAGCTACTTTTATTATAGTTCTGAGTATGATTTGGCAGTGTATAATTGCTATTTAGGCAATACAGATGAGTTTTTCTCTGTAATACTTTAAAGAAATTGTCAGTGTGTGATAGTGTTGGGGTGTTCAGGTGACTGTTTCTGAAACAAAAGTTTGAGTGGGAGACTTTACTGATTGTGTAGGGTATCCTGACTTTTTAAGACAGTGATAGTTTAATACTTATTAATAACTTTTTATTTGCTGTTCCATGAGCTTTCTTGGAAGCTTGAAGGGAAAAATACTGTAGGCAGATTTTGGGGTTTTTGGTTTGTGGGTTTCTTTTTTTGTGGGGGTAAGTTTTTTGCTTATATGAGATGTGAAAGCCTGTTTTCCATTGGTCAGAGGAGGGCTTCCTCAGGAAAGGTAAAATAACAATTGTTTGCAAGACTGTAGGAACAAAAAAAGGTAAGTGACTGTTTCATTTTAATCACTGCAGTAGTTGTATCAGAAAGGTGAGTGATCTGTAAACTGGGAATATTTTGGCATCCCTTTTAGAAAGTTGCTTTCTCAAAAGATATAAGGAGTTAATTGCTTTTTGTTGGTGTTTCTTTTTTTTTTTTATTTAATGCCAAGTCTTAAGGAAAACTTCCAATTTAAGCATGGATGGCTGTGCTTCCTAATGCACTGAGGGGCATGGCATGGTTGGGTTTGTAAGTTGTTGGAGTCCAGGATGAGGAGTCTACACCTCAGATTGCCCTGGAGGGTCTGGGACCCTTGCAGAGAACCCAGCAAGATACAGTTTTTGATCTGTGTCCCTGGGAAGGACTTTCAAAACTGATGGAAACAAGAGCAGCACAAAAATAATTTGGATCGTGGTTTAGTTTGTTATGNTAAGTTATGCTGTTGTAAGACTTAATTGAAATATACCTCCTTTTTGTTGTGTGTCAAGCAAATCTGTCCTTAGTGTGTCAGTTTAGAGTTCCTTCCTTTTTCTTTGCCTATGAGAGTCTATGAGATTTGTTTAATAAACTGACACAAAAACCTCTGGTTCTGTTTTCTTTCAGAATTGCTATTTATTGGAGCAGACCTGGATTACACAATGACCAAAATACTGTTTTTTAGAAAATAGTGTCTGTCCCTTTCCAAGTCATACTTTGTGCCAGACTTGTGCACTGGATAAGAATATCTTTTTGCAGGCTGAAACAGCTCCGTTCTCCGACACCTTTTCTCTTCTATCTGCTGCCACTTTCTCCTATGCTGTTGGAACTGATTGTGGAACTATGTAGCAAAAGAACTTTTGGTTTTTAAAAATAACCATATTCTTCTTGCTGGGTTATTTTAAAAATAGGTCATTTCTCTAATCAGATTTAACACATATAGTAGCAAACAGTCATGCTGTTATAGCTAAGGGAGCATTAAGCTGAGATTGGTAACTATAAATGTTTGTAAAAAGCAGGCATAGGAGATATGTGATGCCAGTTGCATCTTTTTTTTCTTCCTTTTATTATCTTCCAAGTCTGCAAGACTGAGAGATGTTTTCTTTCAAACTTTGTATGTTGTCCACTGGAGTCTGGGGAAACCTGACTTTCTGATGAGTGTTATTTATGCTGAGATGTTAGTGAGATGCAGGGTTTGGTTGCAGATGTGCCTTTTTGCTGTTGTGATGCTGAAGTATTGATGTGGAAATCTGCTGACTTCTTTTGGTGAGCCTTCAACAAAGATTATGTTTTCAATATGCTTCCATCACGATGAAGCCCAGCTTCACATTGGCTGAAGATGGAAGTTTGATTTTCTGCTTGCGTTTACAGGTGATCATCTATTAATCAGTTATCAACACATTTGCATCTCAGCAGAAATTCTCAGCTTATTTTAGTTCTGTTTGGAAATTGGCACCCTTGCATTTGCTTATCTCAGATTTCTTCTTGCTATTTTTTAATGCGTTTCTGGATGTATTTTTATCCTGAATTAGCATTGGGCTGGATTTAAGAGCTGGATGTAAATTTATCTCAGCAGTAATTGGTAGAGTTGCTTTGAAAACCGTTGTTTTAGTTTTGATGCCAAGAAGTCTCTAGCCTCAAACAACACCCTGAAGCCTCAGTGCCCAGAAACAACAAAATATATAAGCTATCAGTCCAATCATTTGTTCTTGTGAAATACCTCAGAAATGCTACTTTTGGTTCTTACTTTGATTTTTGCAGTTCAAGTGGAGCTTCTTCTGTTGTTGATAAAACAGCGAGAAGATTCTTTAAAACCTCAGTGTTTATCCTTAAGTATGTAATTAATTTTCTGAGTATTCAAGTATTACGTGGTTAATTTATTTTCTGTTAAAGTTAGTTTAAGTTAGTTTAAGAGACTTTCTTTACAAAGCCAAAAAGTTCTTCCTTTTCTCTACCTTCTTCATTTCCACCCTTCTGCCCCATCATACACATTTTTCTCCAAATAAGGATGATGGAAGATAAGCTTCTGTGCCTCAAGCTCACTTTACTAGTTAAAATATATTTGAGTGTAGGTTTGCATTTCAGGACTTGCCTAGATAGCTGTTACTGTGATACCAGTTCCATGGTGCTTATTGAATATTTTTATGCACCCAGCTTTGGTAATTTGATGTGAAAATTGTTGTCTCAAAACTAAATAGCAGTAGGAATGGGAAGCCAAGTGTGTGAAAGAGTTGCAAAAGGAGGGAGATGTAGAACTATGGAATGTAGGCTCCCTGAGAGGGACTGCTTGCCTTCAGAGAAAATAAGGAAAGAAGTAGAGGAAATCTGAAAGATAGACAGTTTAACACTCTGGATTTGGCTGCTCTGAAGTGTCATTAAGCAGAAAAATTAATCCGGTGAACATCACAATAGAAATTGTGTGTCTATGTGTATATATGTGTGTGTATGTGTATATTTATGTATGTGTAGTGTACAAGATAAGAAATACTGATGTGTCATATTTTTTAATTGTTAAGGGTGGCATGGTAAAATTACTACGCAGAGGAGAAAGTTTAATATCTTGGTGAGTTTAATCTGTCCAAACTGGAAAACACAAAAATGTTTTAATCATAAGCAGATGATTATTTCATAGTTTAATTACAAGGCAGAATATAAAGTTTTTTTCGAAATGCTTATTGCATTTGCATCTTCTCAGCTTATCTTCCAGGTTTTTAAATATGTAACTAAATCAGGCAATACCATTCTAGGTTATTTTTAAATTTTTAATCTGGATTATCCATGTATTTATGGTTTCCTTTATTTGGAAGTCTTTTGCACTTAAATGCAAATGTGAAGTATTTTCTTGCATTCGCTGTTGTGTAAATGTTTTAATTATATTTTTTATAGCTCTATGTGCTTAAAGGAAACAAAACTGTTCACTGGATTGCGCAGTATTTAACCCCTCCCATCATTTCTATAGTGCCACTCTTGGCTCAAAACTACATTAAGCAGTAACTGAACATATCACTTTCTGTTGCTTTCAAGACCTGAAAACAGAAATTTTCTTCCTATGCTGCTATAATGTTCAGCTATTTTTTGAGATGGATATAGAAAAGACAGCAAGAAAATAGAAAATTTCTTGTCTTAAGTTGATTTATGTATTGCAAGGTACTGTTTAAGTATTGAGTACTTTATGCAATTGCCAAACATTGTGAGTGTAGGCAGAGCTCAAGTCAATGGGATCCAGAACCTTACCTCAGTTTCTGCTTTTAGCAAAATAATGGATAATTTTCCTTGAGCCATAGTTCATCTTTGTAGTTAGTATGTTGAGCTTTTATTTGTAGACATTGTTTAGTCATTATTATAAAACATATTATAAAAATCTTGATAATGAAGAGTTAAAAAGCTCTCAGTGTTCTCTTTTTATAAGCCACCTGTTGCCTTAGATGCATAAGTATATGGATTCGAACAAAGTGCTCATCACTTGTCAGCCATCAGTGGCAGCATAAAAATTACTTGTGGTGCTTGCTTTGCAAGAAGTTCTTTTGTGTTTGTGACATCAGCTTTGTTTTATACAATTAAAGTATTACACGCTAGAATAATCTAAATTGCAACCGCTAAATGGTGATGTAGTTCTTTTTTCATAGAGCTGAATTTGTTTACTGGTTGTATACAGCTATTGACTACTGTTTAACATGACATGTCCCTTTTGCCTAGAACAATCTTTGGAAAAGGTGTTTTTTTGTCCTGTTCTTGTCTCCCACCCCCTCCATTCCTCCTCCCTTCTGCATTATGGAAAGCTTTTCTCGTACTTTTTTTAACAAGGGGTAAAAATACATGTTAGGCTTCAGTATTTTTTTTTTTCAACTAGCAGATTAACAGCACACGATGATGTTGCCACAGAGAAAAAAGCCTTGCAGTGAAGTGATCTGGACTGCAGGACATATTTGTTCCATATGAACACGTTTTGATGTGAACATGTTTTTCTGAGTCTCACCCTACTGTACTGGTGACTGTACAGATACTACTGAATGGCTTTCTCTGTTGGAAATACACAATCTGTGATGTTCTCTTACTCTGTTACGGCTTTATTTTTCCTTTATTTACATGTTGTTCCACTTCAAAGTGAATGGGAAGAATTTCCATGTGACTGGGTTACGATTTCTTAATATTAAGTTGTTTTCCTTGTGTTGAAGCAGATATTTAGTGCTATAGAAATTTGTGGAAAATCTGCTGTCCCCTCTTCAAATTCTGTAATATTGAATAAAGAGTGATCTTTGTGTAAAGTTCAATCAATTAGTGTAATTAGTTCAAAGTTAGTGTAGTTTTTTGTATGTTGGTTAAGTATGCAATAGGCCTTAATGTCTTCTTTCACATAACCTTAGGAAAGGCATTACATCTCTTCAAAATTTTTATGTGAGGCATAGTTCCCCTTTGAAGAAATTAGACTATAAGGTGCATTATTGTTGATTTGTATCTTAAATTGCTCTGTTTTTGTAAGGAATACGTGACAACTGTGTAATTCCATATTAATTTTGTGTGCGGAAGTTACTGACTCTACTGAATCTGTGATAGAATCTCTGTGGCTGCATACTAGTCCTGGAGCATTAAAGGCTGCCTTTAGCAGTCATCCCTCCTCCATGGGCCAGAAGAACTGAGACAGGAGTACGTAAATTCAACTTTACTATTCTTTCACATTGATCTAGTAACTTACATTTCTAAGGAATACTGCAAGTTAAGGATTTAGATAAAAATAAATTCAGAAGTAGCTTACAGGTAAATAATGACTACAGCACTGTTCCAACAATAATCCTATAGGGATTGTGATATGAAAAGGATGTAAGTGTAAGCTTAAGACTGTGTAAAAATTGTATTAAAAAATACAGCTGTACTCATATAGTCTCTTTCGATACAATGGCTTTGGTAAGAATATGATTGTTTAAACTGATAAACCATTAACAACATTCACTTTGCTAAGATATTTTTATTAATCAGACATAATTTTAAGATTCTGACTGGTAAATTATTGATTCTTTCTCTCATCCTTTCACATGTTTTCCTGTTGTCATTTTTCATGGAATGTGTATGTAAGCAAGCAGGGAGAGAGAGCAAAAGCGACCTTTTAAAGTACTTCTATATCCTTTCCAAGGGTGCAGTTCTTTTATTTACTGTGTTTGTGATTCAAATTTCATGAAGTGCAGTCAAGTTCTACTCAGTGTAAATAAAGATGGTTAGGTCTGAACCTAAACTAATCATAAACTAAACTAAAAATAAATACCCTCCCCTCTTCAGTATTGATTATATTTGCAGACTGACATTAATGTGATTGTGCCACATAGAATGAATAATTTAGTGCCTGAGTTAATTGATCATGTATAAATATGCATTCTTCTTGTGAAAAGAGAGAGAGTCTTTCCTTGTAGTTGATTTGTCCCATACTGAAGTAAAATAATTACAGTAGCAACAGTGGTATGCTTGTCTAAATTTAATTTTTCCCTCTCTGTATGTTTTTACTGTGAATGGCTTTGAGTATTAATGAATGCAGTTGCACTCTTTGATAAGTAGTTGGGGGGTTTCCTTGTGTGCCTATATTTTCCTTTATGGAGAAGTGTTGCAGTGTCATGTTGGACTCGCTTTAGCCATTGTTGGAGCTGGAGAGTGCAGTGTGAATAAACCTAGCAGAGCAAAGGTACTGCCAGCTGAATTGGCTACTCAGCTTTTCAGTTGTCTTGATCACTAAACCTCAGCAGGGTTTCAATTATTGACAGAAAGAGACATTCAGAATATTTAATAATTTGTTTTCAGTAAAGCCCTATATTTTTTTAGAAAGTGCTAGATATTACTAAGTTTTCATTTTCCTCCCATATGATGAATGTGGTGTTGTCATGCTAAGGTATTTTGACTACTGCATTTGAGCATTGTTGTCGAATAATGTGATGGACTAGACACTTGGAAAGGTAAATACATTGTAATCTTGATTTCCTAATCAGTCACCGTTTCAGACAAATATTTTGCAGCTTTTTCTAGTCTGGCTGTAGATGGGAGTGAGCAGCTTGCTGTTTAATGGATTAAGGGAACCAATTAAATCCAGGAGCACAGTGTGTACCAGTGGGGTCTGGATATGTACACTGCGGTTGTCATGCTCGTGCCACGTGTCTGTGTCTGTACCCCTGAGCAAGGGAGGTTAGCTCATGTTCTGTGTGCCCCTCACTACTGCAGCTGGACAGCTTCCTCCGTTTCAGGTCTGTTCTCCTGTGCAGGGAACACATCGGCCCAAATCTGGGAGAGGGAACATGCTGTTCTCGGGAGGGATGAGCTGCCTGTGTACAGACAGGTTGGTGCAGACCACCACCCTTTCCGGCTGGTGTGTCACAGTCACACAAGGAGTTCTTTGCGTTCCTTCATCTGGTTCTCATAAGCAATGTCCAAATTCCCTCCCTGCTGGAGAGAAATGCTGCCTTTGTCAGCTAAAAACCTCAAGTTACACTTTTCTCTCATCTCTTTCTGTTTGTGATTTTTTTTTTTTTGTCCCCAGAATGCCTCTGCACGTGGTTTGCTGGTTTCAGGTTGTTTGCCTTCATGCTTTTTGTTTTCTTGCTCTGTAACAGCAGGGTGATGTTGGTTAACAAGATTTTGTACATCAGTGCTGCTGTTTACTAGAATGTTGTTAATTTATTTTACTAGAGCAGGGAGAATATAAGAAACCATAATTTGTTTGCAGTCTAAGACAGCTAAAAGCTTCTTGACTGGAAAGATATCTTTGGGACCACTGCAGCTATAGGAAAATTGTTTTAAATTGAAATGTTAAATTTAGTGGAATTTGATAAGTTAGCACAAAGGAATTGCAAATCTCACCTATCAAATCAGTGGGAAGTTACTTTTTTTTAATGTGTTTTAAACTTTGCCTTGGAGAACAAATAACTGTTCTTTGTTTCAGAACATGCATAATTATGTGGAAGTGCATGAATTTTGCTTTATACAAACACTGCGTGGAAATATTTCCAAGTAACAAGGATGAAATATTCAGCATGTTTGAGAAGAAAGAACCTTTTGGAAATCTTTGCTAAGGGAAAGTATTACTTACATGATTTATTTTGAATACACAAATCAGTCTCATGTATCACATGCCACCAGCTTTAATATCTTGATGGAGTGAGTATATGGGCAAGCTGGGTTTGTGGCTGGCAGTGTGGGGGAGAAGGGCAGATGGAGCTGCATCCGAGAGCAAGGCTGCATCTTCCTGTGGAATGCAAGCAGACTAACTGCCTCTCTTAGGAGAAGGGGATACTGTAATATTATCAGCAACGTTGTGTTGAAAATTGGAAAGAACTAACTGAAAGCACGTTGTAAAGAAACAGATGATTCGAGTGACTTGGAGAACATTTTTTAATGTTATGATCAACAAACCACAGAGAAAAATTAGTTTGTGATCAACGTTCTGATTTTTCACCAAAATGGAAAGCTTAGTCAAGCTCTTCTGTTCACTTAAAGTGTTTTTCCTTAGCTACACTGCCTACCAATTTATTTAAAGAAAAAGATTTTATATGTATATGTACTTAACTGATTTATAGCTTTTTGGAAGTTTCTCTCCTCTGCACTAGCATCTCAGTTTCAGAAAATTTTCTTAAAAACAAATTGTTTGAAAAAGAAGCAAGTTTGAAAAAGAACTTGTTTTCATACCACTGCAGTGCAGCTATGCTTTCTTCATTTTTTTTTTTCCCCTGGTAGCAGAAAGTCTTGTTGACTTGTGGTGTGTTTCTAATGTTTTTGAAGTTTATGCACGATATTTTCAAAGCTCTGAAAAACAGGGTTTTCTTGCCAAATGAAAGACTCTTGGATGAGTAACATTTTCCCTCTGTGTTATGTGATATCGATTTTTTTTTTTTTTTTAAATCCCTGGTCAAATTTAGATTAGAACATTACATTATGTAAAAAATACATATAGTATCTTTTATCAGAGTTGTTACAAAAAAGATTGAAATTAAACAGTGAGCTGTATCTTTATAACAAACTTATAAACTGGTTTGGAGTCATAAGGTTACTGAAAAGTAGGATGTAATTCTTAAAGGATCTTCTTTTCTGTCAGATTCTCCTCCTTGAACTAGCAGGTGATGTGAAGTCTACTAGGACAGTTCTGGCCTCTGGCTTGCTCCTGTCAGCTCCTTCCTGTGGGCAAATGGTGAGCAGGCTGTAAGCTGAGTGAGACTTCCTGAAGGAGTGGTGGTGCTTGACTTGCTGTTCTGGAGAGCATCTGTAGCAGCAGTGTTAGAGGCATCTGTGTCAATAGTTAAACATTGCATATGCCTTTTTCGTGTCCTTTGAAATTTGGTTGTGATTTTTTTGTATCATCTTTCATCTATTGTGAAGAAGTATTGTGGTTCAGTATCTACAGAGAGTCTACTACTTTTAGGAAGCCTAGAATATTGTACTTTTTTTTATAAAAATGGTGGCCTCTTCAGGACAGACAAGACAAATGCTACATGATAGGTTTTGGGGAAAAATTGCAAGGAACCTTGCTACAATAATTAGATGAAAGTATTTTTATAGATTTAAGTGTTGATGGACAAGAACTTGCCTCCAAGACTTCAAAAATTGCCAGAAGCATGATGACCAGCATGGTCCTTTTCTTCTGGAGAGTTTCTTTGAGCATTTTGAGATGGAGAGGGTCTTCCTTCTTTTTAGGAGTGATTTTTAGGCTTATTTTATCGGGAAAATAAGAGCAATGTCAAACCAGACCTTGAACAAAAGATGTGTGCTGGAATTAGTGATCAGCATGGTCTATTTACATGTTTTCGGAAAGTGTCTCACTACCATGAGTTTGAGAGTTTGTATCACAACCTATTAAAAAAGTTGTGGTAGTAGTGATGTTTAAAAAAGCAGTGGTCAAATGAAGGATAATAACATTAGTATTATTTTTCATTCTGCAGTGTTTGAATTTAAAGTACTTTTTTTTTATTGGAGATGAAATGTTTTAAGGTACATGTTTCCTTGTGCTAAAAGGCTATTTCTGGTGGCCTGCTTGACTTCTTTGCTTCATGATACAAATGTTCACTGACATTCGTATGTAGAGAACTTTGAGAATTTGAGTGTACCTTTATATAAGCACATCTGTTAGATTTCAGAATTAAAAAACCAAAATCTTTGAGAGGTGTATATACTATTGCCAGCTTACAGTGACTAGGAAACAAAGTCTTTCTGTCTGAGACAGGGAGTCCAACATCCATTCAGCATCGTCTACGTGGTTTTGCTTGTGCACTGTCCTGTGCCTGTATGTGAGCACAAAATTAACGGTGGTTGTGTGCCAAATTTTATGGTATGCCTGATTTTGTTTACTTTGTAGCTGTAATCCTTGTGTTTGCCCATCTACTAATCATGAAACTGTGGGGAAAGCTATTACACCTTCATATGCACTGTGTTTGGAAAGCTTAGTGGCATTAAAGAAAAGTGACACAAAAAATTCCTGATGTTGAAAAATTCTGTGAAGTAATAAAAATATATAAGAACAGATAAGAATATATAGGAGCTGATGAGTAACATTGTGATAGAAATAGTGTGTGGGGAAATATTAGAATATGTTTTCGTATGGAAGTGTTGGTCTCTTTACAGACTACTGGCTAGAGCTGTGTGTGCACACAGTTTTGCCAAGGAAGCATTTTTAGGTGTTACTGTTCATACAGACAGATGTGAAACATAAAATATGACATAATAAAATAGGTGGGTTTAAAAATAGCATGTAAAGGTAAAATACTGTCACTGTTTTAAAGTGGTAACTTAATTGCAAAGCAGAAAATAATTATCTGAAGAAGTACACTGCTGAATTGGGATTGCAAACCAGTGCATTTAGAAGAACACAGCGACTGTCTTGGCAGCTGTGCCTTAACCCAGGGTGCCATTGTCACAGCTCGAGTTAATCTCTGCTGCTTGGCCCTAGCTGCAGTCAGCTGGTGCCAAAATACATCTTACTGCCATGAAAATAGTGAAACTGTATTAATTCTTTAACTCTGAATGAGTAGGGATAATACAGAGGTTGGATGTGTTTGCAAATGGTGAGTTGTCCTGAGGGGTAAAACAGTTTGTGTTAACGGTCCTTGCCCTACACGAACCACGGGTGAAAGGGGAGTTCCTAAATGGCTTACCTAACCATGTGTAACTTGCAGTGACATTTTTAATTCATGAATTAAATGTAATTTAATTTCAGATTCCTTACTTGAAAAGATTTATAACAAACTCTATCATGCTATGGTACTTTATAACATCTTTGTCTTTTTCTAGCATTAGGAAAAGTGTTTCTGTAATGTTAATTAGCGAGTAACTGCTGTTTTCAGTGTGCTTTAATTACTGTATGTTTCTTGATTATATGTTATGAAATAAACTTAAGGTTATTCTAGATTGTTAAACGGTGAGCTAATATATAACTACTGTGCTTAAGATGAGATTTTTCAGATACTGTGGTGGAGTTATTAGGAAGAGGAAAAGCTAAAAGTATGGTCTCAGTATGTGAATACAATTCTAAGAATTGCCTCCTAGACTTTAAAACTACTATTTATGAGAAATATCCAGTAAAATATAGTGAAAATACTTTGAATCATAACTGTGCATAATCATAGAATAGATTGTAAAGATGTAACTCTTGGGTTATTTGCGTATGTATTACTAATAGGCATCCTTTGTTGACAGTCTAATTGTACAATGCAAGATACTTATAATTTAGTATTACTAATGAATTAAAAAAAATGTTCCTGTTCAAATTACATTTAGCAATAGCTACATTGCCAAATTACATGTATGTAGTTCTGTCTGCACATATAAGTAAGTTACTGCAGTGACAGTTGTACTTATTAATTATCAAGATGTTTAAATAACTTTTTGCTCATGGCCAGTTTTACATTCAATTTCAGCTAGAACAAGCACTAAATGAAAATCTGTATGTGGTGGTTATGGTTGGTAAACAAAAGGAGTAAGCTAAGCTTTATAGATGACTTAAAACTTCAGATAACACAGATATTTGATTGCCTTCCATATTAAAATTAAAGAAGTTGAAGATTATTTTTAGCAAAAATTTTGAGTATTGTAAAATGTATCCTGTAACTTCTTTGTCTCCTTTAAAAAGATATTTGCAGTAGTTTTTATATTGACTATTGATGTAACCTAGCACTGGAAACCACTAAGAATTTTAATATTGTTCACATATAATTGCCATAATCTCTGCTCTTTGCAGGAGATGGTACTTTACATGCTCAAGAGCTTTTTTTTCCATGGTATTTCTTTCTCAGATTGCTAGAATAAAATCCACATTTGTTTTAGTCAATTGTACATAGAAATAAACAGTTTACATTTTCAGTTGAAGCATAATTTTTTCATTTGCTTTACTG
The DNA here is from genome assembly GCA_013390005.1 of Calyptomena viridis. Classification (NCBI taxonomy): domain Eukaryota; kingdom Metazoa; phylum Chordata; class Aves; order Passeriformes; family Eurylaimidae; genus Calyptomena; species Calyptomena viridis. Next base: position 123,753 of record WEIV01012584.1, read on the forward strand.
TATCCTAAGCTCTAGCTTAGTTCTTAGTTAAATTTTATGGTTGTGTTCACATACTTCCCCTCAGATCTTCAAGTACAGTACAAGCTAATGACAAACTGACTTCACAAATGGTGCACAATATGTGAAGATAGATCCTTTATTGTGCCAGTTTATTCCCCCAAAGATTTTCATCATCATTTCTTTTACCAAAATGTTTTCAAAATTACTTTGCCAAAATATTAACATTCTATACTGCCAAGTCAATAAATCACTATATTCGAGATCTTTTAGTTTTTTGGGCTTTTTCAATAAGTTTCTAATATTTAAAGAGTTTTTCTTCGAAGTAGAGTAAAAGTATGGCTCAACAGTGTCAATACCTAAGAGGCTAAGGTCAGATGGGGGAGTTGATTGTTTTTTTCTCTGTAGCCTAATAAAATGTGGCATTTTAAGTGCTGTAGAGAGGGTCTTGATTGTGGCCACTCTCACGGTTAAGTAACTACTTAGAGACACTGAAGATGCAATTTTTTCATACAAAGACAGTAAAACAGTTAAGTGTTCTGTCCTCTACAAATATTATAAAATGCAACATACATGTTAATTTCACTTAATTCATTATTCATAGTGGACACTGGGGCTGTGGTACAGGTGGGGACCTCTGTTGTTTCTTTTTACGTTTGATGCATTTTACAGCAGTTATTTTAAAGTGTCAAAGTCTAACTGTCAAGTCACTAAATGGTAATTAAAAAACCCCAAAATTTAAGTAAACTTACTGCTGATTCTGTTAAATACTATTAGTGGCATTTTTGTTTGGAAAGTTGGAAGTCTTCTGTAGTCTTTAGTCACAAGATAACTATACTGATAACATAGTGTGTAGCAGAGTATAGCTGAGATTTTAAAACATTTGAATTTAATTTGTATTTAAGGTTGATAAATATTAATGAATCAGGCTGGGCTTTTAGGTGAAAATATTTTGAAATTTAAAGCTTTTGTGCCCCTGATGGGATTATTTCAGTGTTTGACTGAAATCCTTAGGAGAAGGGAAATGTTTCTTCAGCTCCAAACAGAGGGAATTGAGTTGGGAATTGAGAACAGAGAGGGGGGAAAAAAAACCCCAACTTTAAACACCCCTCTGATTATGATTATCATGAAACTGAGCTTTGCTTCAGGATGTAAGCCAATACTGTGTTTTCATAATTTAATTGGTATTTATTTTCTGAGAAGTGATTTGGATTTCTTAGAAGATGCCTATAATGAACTGAATCTATCAATAAGTAACTCATTTGCAGCATTATTGTACTCAATCGTGAGAAGTTTAATTGCAGTTTGCTTCCATCATTTTTCTTGACAGCTGTTGGAAATAATGTGGTAGATTTGGATTTATACTGACTTTCAAGAAGCAGATATTTGTTCAAAAGCAGTCGGGGAGTGCAAAGATCCATGCCAATATTCAGAATTCGTATTTCCCTTGAATGGAAGGTTGTGATAAAATGGTACATGGTGTGTTTTCATTGCCTGTTGAAAGACTTTCATGCAGTTAAAATAAGCATTTTGATGGTGGTTGAATTAAGAGTTTTTGTCAGTCTCTTCTCATCATGGATGATTAGACTAAAACGTCTGCTTGTCTTGACTTGAGATCACCACAGCTTCAGATAACATGCTTTGTGATTGAAGGTCGAAATATTTTGAATTCTAATAGGCTGCCAGATGAATTGCTTGAAATAGACTGTAAAATTTCAAGGCTTCCTTTTCCATCTGCTGTGAAAAGAACCATTGGGAATGGTTGAGCTTGATGATCATAGAATTACGGGATGGTGATTCTAAAACCCTCAAAGGGAAGTTGCTATGGAGATCTAGTTCCAAACTGTGAAATGATTCACCTCTGAAAGGCTTCAGGGTCTGAGAAGCTGAACACATCATTGTTCAGGTGGTCATTGGTTAGGAAATTGCTGGTGCCTGTGTAATCAGCACTCCTGTGGTAGTTAACGATCTAAAAAGGTTTGTTCTGAATGATGTGGGACAACAGCAATGTGCATAAGATGGCTTCTCTCAATCATAGTTTGCTTAGCCTGGTGCTTGTAAAAATATAGTGAGCTAAATGGCAGAGAAACGAACTGCTTCGTTGAGGATGTCTTTTAAAAACAAAATTCTTTTCTGTGATGGATTTGACATCTAAAGTAAAAGGAGAAGAATTGTTTCAGCTTAAAAAGCTGTGGTTAGATGTTGCAAAAGTATCGTATTTATATATTTATTTTGCAAGAAGCAGAACAGTGGGGCTGCATATTTGTATTTGCTTGCAGGCTAAAGGAGTAGTACAGTTGGAAATGAAGATTTCTACCCAGTTGCACCTCGGGAACATAATGAAGTAGCCTTGATATGTTCATATTGCCCCCCTTGCCCTCTCCCCCAGTATTAGGACTTACAAGACACTCTACTTTGGCAGTCATGGAAAAACCCACCCTGTATTTTCAGGATTGAAGTTAATCAAAGCATATGTTTTCTTTCTTAGGGTTTATTTATTTATTTGCATGTTTTCAGGACAGAAAAAGGGAATAACTGGCAAATGTTTGCATACATGCATAAAACAATGCATTTTGTCAACTGTTGCTAAAATTTACAAGCAGATTCTTAAATTACTTGGAAACTCCAACCTACACATAAATATTTAATATACTTTTTCAAGATAGGCAGAAGTCACTTGCTTAATGCACAAGTAGTAAGTGACTGTAGCTGTTTGTACGTAATTCAACATAAAATATTTGCTTGACCATATGAGATTCAGATAAAGAAGTTTGTGTTATTGTGCATATCTGTTCAGTATCACCCTTGTCACAATCCCTTAACGTGATTTCTTTAATGTGTTTTAGTAAAGAGGACGCCAGTGGCTACTAGATGGTGCCAGATAGTTACAGAACACAACCAACCACAGTGTAGTTGCCATTAAAGTAAAATATAACTAAAAAGAAAAGCAAATATTTGAGGGCTAGGGGTTACTTTTCTGAAACAATGTTCAAAATGAGTTTTTTACTTCCTGTGTAAGGGGACAGTCAATCTATAGCAAGCAATGTATTAGTTTTTTGTTGAGATGTTGTTTTGATCATTATAAGGAAGAGACTAATATTCCAAGTAAAATATTAGTGTTGAGTTTTGTCTGGTTAACTGTTACATTAAGATTTGAACACTGAACAGGAAATATTGATAACCCTCATTATCATTTGCATCGGATAAGATGCAAATTATATATTACCTTTTGTTTTCAGTATTTCAGATTCTGTTCTAAAAAGGTAACTTGATATTTCTTGTGATTCCAAGCCTGTACTGTTTTGTGAGATCCTAAGAACTGTGACATCACCTTTAACTTGTTGAAAAGTGAAGCATGGCATGTGAAAAATAAGCTTTTAACCAGCTAATTATGTATGTTAAAAATTATTATTAATAGGATTTTTATTAATAGAAACCTATAGACAGCGCCCTTATAAAATTTGAATTGATTTGCAAAGGATAGGTCTGGATGAATTGTATTGCTAGTTTTGCATTAAGTTTATGTATTATGTTATGAAGGTGGGCTGGAATGTCCAGAGAGGCTTTATTATGAGGCACATTTTTTTAAGGTAAATTTACTGAGAGGCATTTTGCTTTTGTTTTTAAAGCTATTCTATTCACTTAGCAACACAGCACTTCATTTACAAATTTATGTAGGGCATATGCATACCTAATAGCACTGATAAAACAATTTTTGCTGATTTAAGTCTTTATCAGCCTCATTTTTGTTGTACATTGGCTGGTCTTCCCTCAAGTATGTTTACTCCTCCATGCCTCCATTGCACAATGAAAAAAGTCCTCAAAGGAGAGACATTCAGATACGGAGAATAATGTTTTTTGTTAACATGTGATGGACTGAGTTTACAACTAATTATAAATACCCTTCTTCTAGATACTCTCTTACTCTTTCAGTAAACAATGACTGATCTGTAACCATAGCTTTTTTTTTCCTACTCTGTCAAATTCTATAATCGCTTTTTTTCTAGCATTTTTGTAAGGCACTGCAAGAAGTTTGATAATTTTGTAGTGTTCTAGTTCTATCATAGCAAAAATATAATTTTAATTTTTGGAATATTTGAGAACTGCTTGGATAACTGACTTCTTGTAGCTGAAAACTTGTAATTACTGAGTTCTGTCTAGCATTTATATAGCTTATTTTATAGCTTAAGTTATTGCTTTTAATGTTTTTGAAGAGAAGTTGCTGTATTGAAACAATTTTATGCCCTTTGTTGTGGGTTCCAGGGGGGTTGTAGTTTTGCATTCTGTGCTGAACTGAACTGCTCATTCTCTGTTCATTATTTTGCAAAGACTAATAACCCTCCGAGCTGTTGAACTGTCTCTGCACAGGAGCCAGAGTGGGTCCAGCAGAGTTTAATGGCTCAGACTTTGTTGCAGCACTAGGTATCCAGAGTGGTTCAGTACGAGTACAGTCATGGTAGCTGCTAAGTAGTGCTATTCCAGATCCAATAAAACTTTAGGGCTCAAGTGTGTATGTGGTGTTTTGTGGTTTTGTTTTGAGGGGGAGTTTGTTGTTGTTGTGTTATGTTTGATTTTTTTTTTTTTTTTTTAAATATTTCTATCTTTGACATAATCAATCTGTGACCCAGATAAATAGTCCATGGGTAATTAAAATGTTTCTTGTATATCTGGCCATTCAAGGCCAGGTAGACCTGCCCTGTGGGTTTCTGCCAATGGCTTCTAGTGGCTGTATTTTGTTATGGTGACCCTCAGAGGTTCTAGTTAAGACTGACGCTGTAGAGCTTGGCACTGAGTATTCCTAAAGAGAAGATCTGGATGACTGACTTTTAGAAAAAAGAGGTAAAATGCAGCACAGGGATATGGTGTTGGTGGAAGTAGTATGAATGCACAGTTACACATAAAGGTATATTTCTACTTTCTAAACAGTTTCTGCTGAGGAACTATGTTTTTGTGCAGCATAGATTTGCAGATACATGTGTTCCAGTCCACTTCAGGAAAATTGTCTGGTTATGTAGTACACAGGAGCATGTTAAAAGTTATCCTCTGATGTTTGTGGCCAGGCCCTCCAGTGTGCAGTATCCTTTATGGA